>MNCI01002495.1:219621-236471 GCA_015680685.1 Gnetum montanum | reverse complement strand
ACACAAATCTGCTTTCTTTTCTGTCTATTTCCATCGAATCTTGCTCTATTTCTAGTTTTCTTGTGGAACTATCTCTTTCTCTGGGGAAAATTAGAACTAGATTTGTGGAGTTATGCTCAAATGTTTTTACAAAATTTTATTTGTTACAAGTAGGTATTATAAGGACCGCGTAGACTAGGCAATTGAACAGAATAAGAACTCTCAATAACTCACAGTACTTGGCAAAGTTGGCTGAATCTCTTTAAAATAAGTCATTTATAGTTTTACACAACCCAATCGTTTCATTTTTCACAACCGCATACCACAACAGCACACACACATACTCACATTAACTACTGAGTCTATTTGGAGGTATTTGGGCCTTGGTGTTGCGAGAGACCAGCAAGCACCTAAATCCTGTTCGAGGACACTCGTTGGCGGTCACATCCCAAACGGTCGCCAACAAATTCAAAAGGTAGATGAGCATGGAAGGAACCTGTTAGGTCTACCTAGATCCATCTCAATCCAAGCTTCATCTATGGCTACCCCAAGGTAGATAGTTCTAACCATTCTTACTTTGGTTTCTAGCTATTTTTCTTGTTTTTCATGCCATGTGTGGGATTGTTTTCTTTAGATCTACAATCATAGAGGGGGTAAACCAAAATTTTGATCAAATCCTACCTCTTATTTTGACTATTTCTATGTAGATCTATGGTTTTTTCATTGTTTTGGCCTTGATAGATTTAATTTTTAAAATTAAGCTTATTGCTTTCATGCTTTTTTCCATAAATTTGAGGATAGGATCATTTTCCTTAAATCTAGGCTTAAATTTTCATCAAAATTTAATTCTACTGAAATCATACCCCTTATTTTGATGTTTTTCCAAATGGGCATACTTTTTTTGGCTATTCTATTCATTTTTCATGGCTATGTTAAGTTAGGTTTTATGGATTATAAGCTTTTTGTGATTTTTTGCATGAAAACAAAGCAAGAAATGTTGTGTGTTTTTTTCTAAGAAAACTACTGAATATTTTAAAATTTAATGTTATGCGTTTGTAGACCTATGTTTAAGCTTTCCAATGGCTATTATTTCATTCAATTTGGAATAATAATGATGAAGTTATGACTATTTTCGTAAGGTCATGCAGTTAGGTTTTTTATGCTATTTTTCAAAATTCCATGTAAATTCATGAAATTTTTTCTAAGCAAACAATAGGGTTTTGGGCTGTTTTTTGGTTATTCTAGGTGGTTCTTGGCTTCAACTATCCAACAAAGATAGAATCACTTCGTTTGGATTAGAAACAAATTTTAAATGAATTTTCATTAAACTTGTGTCAAAAGGGGGTTTGTGTCATTTTTAGATTTTCATCCAAATTAATGAACTTTTTTTAAACAAATGGAAAGGGATTTGAATTTTTTTAAGCATGGGTACATAGAGCTTGATTCAATTTTTCAATCACTTAGTTTAGATCTCAAAAAACTTTTTGGTGAATTTTCTCCCAACCCTACACAAAAAGGGTGTTAAGGTTGACAACTACGGTTTTGATAATTTTGGTTATGTTTTATGCAAAAAATGGTCATGTGTTTCTTAATTGTAGTGGTCGTGGCTGAAAGGCTCATGATTTCAGAATTCCTTCCATGGTGGAATCATTGAAATTAAACCTCAAATGAATTTTTTATTATGGTTGTATCAATAAGGCTAAATTTTGGTTCTAACACTTTATCTCTTTGGATATGGATGTGGTTAACATGCTTAGATATTACTCTAATCAACATCGATGCCTTTGGTGATGTCCTGAAATGTTTGTGATGTTCTAAGTTTGGTTTTGAAGGCTATCAATAATATTTTCTATTTTCGGCAATGTTTATGCTAACTATTATTATTTAGATTCCAAATTTGGCTATGTGTCAATTGATATGTTATTTAGGCTATAACACTTTTGCTATAATGTATGAGGCTATAGAGGGTTGTAATTATGTTGTCATGAATTTCTTAAGCAAATTTGAGTAAATACCTTAGAGCTTTTTACAAGAGCTAATTTCACCCTTGACTAGGATGTTTTTACAAACTTGTTAAGAAATTTTGATAGGTCATAATGTTTTGTTCTTTTTCATGTAGGGTCTTTTTGAAGCCCATACTCATTATCATTGAGTTGGTGGGCATTCTATGCTACATTGGCCACCCTAAGGCTAGTACCCCTTTACCTAACATGACCTTCGACAAGGTCTCATTGTGGTTTTGGCTAGGAACAAGGGAATTCCTTTCCTACATCCTAAAGAATTTTAGTGTGATGGTGTGGTCACACTTGTCTGTGGATGTGGCCAAGGTCATAGTGGAGACCCTAATTCCTTGAGCATCTAGCTTGATTGCTAGGTTTATAACTAACAATCCACCTTCTAACATAGTAGGGGGAGCAACAAACAAGATTAGCCCATGCTTCCTCACAAAGACCTAGACTATGCCAGAGTATAGCTAGTATAATGTTGACAATACTCTAATGATGTCTCATAGGATCCACACATTGTTCCAAAACTTGCCTAGCACTATGTATTGCCTACATGGAAAAGCATGGTTGTTATAGTGTTTCTATGTTTTTGACTTTATTTACTAAACTACCTTTCCTAACTTCATCGATTTTATGAATTTCTTGCAGGTATAGGATTGGTGATCAGGGCTTGATCACTAATGACCAAACCTTGGTGATGGCTCAAACCACCTTAGATGAATTCACCAAGGGCCCCCAAATCAAAATTGTTGTGTATGAATAGTTAAGAGAGGACTTTAATGAATACACTAGGAAATTCAACCCTATCTACAAGAAGTGTGTGGATGATAAGATGATACACAACTGGTGGGTGGGCTTCAAGAGCTCCCTAGATTAGACCCTTGTAGCTAGGACCTCTACTCAAACCACACCAAAGAAGAAGAAGAAAGGAAAACATAAGTGCCATAACTTCTAATGTTTTGTGGTTATTAAAGTTCTAAGTGTTCTTGTGGAATTCTACATGATTTACCTTCTAGTCTTTAGGGATTTAATTTCTTGTTTTTAGAATATTTATTATTTCCTTATTTGTTTAAGAGGTCATCACTAATTTTCTTAACTAACTTTCTGGCACTTACTATATTTGTAATTTAGTCATCTAAAATAGTGAAGAGCCAGCTAGCAATCTCTCCCTATAAAATCATGTAATCAATTCATTAGAAGGCAGTGGAAAATATAATATACTCTCAATTTTCCTTTCAATTTTTCATGGTATCAGAGCCACTTTGAATCCAAAATATCCCATCCTCTCTTTTTGCTTTCAAAATGGCAAGCTCGACATCCACCAAAACTACCATCACCATCTATCAGGAGCTTGCTGCTATTGCTAGAGGAATGGAAGGGAACCTTATCATTGGCCATAAGCTAAATGGGAGTAAGTACTTGCAGTGGTCTCATTCCATCATGATGTTCATCTACAAAAAGGGTAAAGATGATTACCTAACTAGCACTACTGTCTGACCAATAGAAGGGGAGCCGAAATTCAAAATCTAGAAATCAAAAAATAATATGGTTATGTCGTGGCTAATTAATTCCATGACAAATGATATCAGGGAAGATTTTCTTCTCTATGAAATGGCTAGTGAAATCTAGGAATTAGAGAGGGAAATGTATTCCAATGTTGATAACACATCAAACTCTTTGGAATTGAAAGTAGTCTTGATGATACTCGGCAAGGTGATCAATCCGTGACCTAATATTTCAATTCCCTCAATCTTCTATGGTAGAAATTAGACAAGTTTGAAGAACTTCAATGGGATTGCCTTAGATAATTTTGGAGAACTTCAATGGAACTACCCACAATATGGAATAAGGTACAAGAAAATTGTGGAGAGAAAACAAATCTACAAGTTTCTTATCAGTCTAAAAAAAAATCTTGATGTTATCTAAGGAAGGATTCTAAGCACAAAGCCTCTTCCAAGCCTTTAAGAGACCTTCTCAGAAGTACGTAGGGAGGAGAGTACAAAGAAGGCTTTGATGAGATCATACTTTTCAACATCAAGCATGGAGAATTCTACCCTTGCTGTTCATGGAACTCAGTCACAAGGTAGAAATAACAATAAAAATAAGGGGCATCCATGGTGTGATCATTACCGCAAGAATGGTCATACATGAGAGAACTATTGGCAAATCCATGGAAATCTAGATGATGTGAAGCCAGTCCAAGAAACTAGAAGTCACAGGAACCATGTTTTTGCTAAAGAAAACACTACACCAACTAAACCAAGCTTTTTTAGCAAAGAACAACTTGAGTTGTTGCAAAAGATGCTGGTACAATAATCCATTTTGACTAACCCTGTAGCAACTGGATCTCTTGCACACAAAGGTAATCACTTAAGTGCATTACATGTTACTAAAGGGAAGTTAAAAATGTGGATTATAGATTTTGGAGCCTCTAACCACATGACTAGCAATGCCACCATATTCAACAATCTCCACCCCTATCATGAAAATATGACCATCAGAATTATAGATGGATCTCTTGCAAAAGTGGTAGGAATCAGATCTGTGGCAATTTCAGAGAATTTGATTCTTCACTTAGTGTTTTTTTATTCATTGTTTGGATTGTAATATTTTATCTATTAGTAAACTTACTCAATATCTAATTGTGTTTCTAAGTTTACCTCAAATGTATGCAAATTTCAAGTCTTGGGTTTGGAGAGGATGATTGGCAATGCTAAATTGATTTTAGGACTCTACTTTCTCAAGGTTGTAGATTCTCCTACAAGACAAGTTCACAAATCTAGTTGTTTAGTGTCTCAAAATCAAACTCATAAAAATATTTCCTCCTCAAGTGTTGAGTCAAGTAATAAAAGGGCAATACTATTGTGGCACCACAAGTTAGGTCACCAAAATTTTGCTTATCTTCAAAAATTATTTCCTTCATTATTCAAAAATAAAAATTTAGTTGATCTCCATTGTGAAGTTTTTCAATTATCCAAGCATGTTTGAAATTCTTATCCTCCACAACCCTACAAAATGTCACACCCTTTCTCTATGATACACAGTGATGTCTAGGGACCCTCCAAAGTAAAAAGCTTTACCGGTTCCTATTGGTTTATATCATTCATTGATGACCATACTTGACTTACTTGGGTATTTCTGATGACGGAGAAATCCAAAGTAGGTGATATCTTCAAAAATTTTCACTCTATGACTCAAAGCTAATGCCACACAAATATCCAAATTCTTAGAACTAATAATGCTATGAAGTATTTTCAATCCATCCTTGGAAATTTCTTATCAACACAAGGAATAGTACATCAAACTTCATGTGTTGACACTCCTCAATAAAATGCAATTATAAAGTGAAAAAATAGACATTTATTAGAGGTTGTGAGATCCCTAATCTTTTATTCCAGTGTTCCTAGACACTATTGAGTGGAGTCCATCGTAACAGTAGCTTACCTAATAAATCGAATGTCATCCCGAACTCTCAAGTATGATACCCCTTGTCAAGTAGACACATGACTCTTGTCACCTATTCCACCCAAAGTCTTTGGTTGTACTACATTCATCCATATTCACAAACATAATCATGGGAAACTTGATCCTAGATCTCTTAGATGTCTCTTCATTGGATACTTGCCTCACCAAAGGGGTTACAAATGCTACTCTCCTATCACAAGAAGATGCTACAACTCCATGGATGTCACCTTTTTTGAGAATCAACCTTATTATACTAAAACTGTTACTCAAGGGGAGAATGATACACTTGAATATCAATAATGGGATATAGAGACAGAAAATCCTAGCTTTTAGCCCTCTCAGATACCTCTTGTTTATCTTGTCCTTGCATCCGAATTGTCTAAGTCTATTCCAAAATCTTCTGAGTCTTCTCAAATCCAACCTATTGAATCTAACAAACTAAGTGATAGTCAAACATGTGTCTCTCATCCTTCGTCAAGTTAAATAGACACCAAACAATCAAAAACCAATGGTAAACTACAGATCTGTCCAAGGAGAAGGACCAACCAAGAGGAAATGCAAAAACAAGCATCATTTGAACAAATCCATGAGTTTGAACTGAACTCAAGTACTGAAGATATTGCACCAAGTAACTCTCATCCTAATTTAACTCATAGTGGGTTAGTTGATGATGATTTACATTGGTTGATCACTATCCGTAAGGGTGTGAGAATGTGTACTAAACATCCTATATCTAACTTTGTTTCAGGTGAGAGATTGTCACCAAATTTTTAGGATTTTGTGGTTAACTTCAATAAAGTTAAGATTCCCACTGGTATTAAGAAAGCATTTGAGTTGCTTGAGTGGAAGAAAGTAGTACTTGATGATATCTATGCTCTTGAGAAGAATAGCACTTGGAAATTACTAATCTACTTACTGGGAAAAGCACAGTTGGCTACAAGTGAGTATTTCCTATTAAATACAAAGAAGATGGAAACATTAACAAATACAAAGCTAGACTAATTACCAAAGGTTTTACTCATTTCTATGGGATTAATTATTAGGAAACCTTTATCCTTGTAGCAAAACTCAACACAGTTTGAGTTCTACTCTCTTTTTTTGCAAACTTAGATTGGTCTCTTCACCAACTTGATGTCAAGAATGTATTCTTGAATGGGGACTTAGAGGAAGAGGTCTATATGGACATTCCACCTAGATTTGAATCAAAATATAACTCCAATAAATTATGTAAGCTCAAGAGATCTTTATATGGACTCAAACAATCTCCAAGGGCATGTTTGAGAGATTTACCAAGGTTGTAAAGGGGCATGCTTACACTCAGTGTCAATCAAATCATACCTTATTTGTCAAACACTCCTCAGTAGATAAATTGATTATTCTAATTGTGTATGTGGATGATATTATTGTAACAAGGGATAACAAGGAAGAAATACAAAGCTTGAAATAACTGCTAGCTATAGAATTTGAGATTAAGAACCTTGGAAATCTTCAATACTTTCTTAGAATGGAAGTAGCTCAATCAAAAAGGGAAATCACCATGTCGCAATGAAAGTATGTTCTTAATCTCCTCAAAGAAACTAGTATGCTTGGCTCTAAACCTTCAAAAATCCCCATGGATTCAGTAATGAAGCTGGAAGTTTCCAAGAATGGTGCCCCTATTAACAAGGAAAGATATCAATGCCTAGTTGGAAAAATAATATACTTATCTCACACTTGATCGAATATTGGTTTTTTAGTTAGTGTTGTCAGCCAATACATGAACAATTGTAAAGAAGAACATATGGAAGTTTTCTACAGAATTTTGAGGTACTTGAAACTCATGCCTAGACAAGGATTATTTTTCAAGAAATCTTTAAAGAGGGATGTTTAGATTTTTAGTGATGTAAATTAGGCTAGTTTAATGACTAATCGAAGGTCCACCTCTGGTAGACTTATGTGTGGGGAAATCTAGTAACGTGGCACAATAAGAAGCAATTGGTCATGTTAAGGAGAAGTGAAGAGTTAGTATTTAGAGCCATGGCTCATGGAATATGTGAAGGAATGTGGCTTAGAAGACTACTTAAGGAGATGAAGGTTCCCACCAAAGAACCAATGGAAATGTATTATGATAACCAGTCTGCCATCAGTATTGCAAAGAATCCAGTCCATCATGACAAGACCAAACATGTTGAGATAGATCACCACTTCATCAAATAGAAGATCGAATAAGGGATTATCAAACTAGCCACTAGTCAAAAAATAGTTGATATTCTTACAAAGCGACTTCCAAAGAAGAACTTTGAAGACTTGTGTTTCAAGCTTAGCATGTTAAACATCTATTGCCTAGCTTGCGAGGGAGTGTGGAATTCTACATGATTTACCTCCTAGTCTTTAGGGATTTAATTTCTTATTTTTAGAATATTTATTATTTCCTTGTTTGTTTAAGATTTCATCACTAATTTTCTTAGCTAGCTTTTTGGTTTCTTAGCTAACTTTCTAGCACTTGCTATATTTGTAATTTAGTCACCTAAAATAGTGGAGAGCCAGCTAGCAATCTCTCCCTACAAAATCATGTAATCAATTTATTGGAAGATAGTGAAAATATAATCTCCTCTCAATTTTCCTCTTAATTTTTCAATTCTATCATTTTAACTAGTTATTAAACATGCCTACATTGATACTAAACATTTGGTTGTTGCCTTTTAGGACCTTCCATCTACTAATGTTACCTTTCCAATTGCAGGATGTCATGAAGATACCCTCATCCTGAAGTTTGATGAGGTGATACCGACATAGGAGTGGTTGAGGGGACAGGTGCCTAGATACATTCAAGCAAACATTGAGCGTGTGGGTTTACTTGATCTATTTATGGCATCTATCCCTTCCATCCCCACTACAGAGATGCTACACATTAGTGACTCCTTAAATGAAAAAGCTAATCACTTTAGCACCACCATTCAAGGCATGTCAATTATCATAGCCATTGATGAAGGCACATTTTGCAACTTGTTTGGTATTTCCACTGATGGACCAAAGGTTGCCTCCAAAATAGTGAAGGAAGAGGTCCATTGTGAGGAAGTTTTGGAGTGGCTTGGCACTAACATGGGCCACCCCAGGATTTCTATGGATAGTTTCATGGACCCTAAGGCAAAGGCATCGTATCTTTTGTTTAGGTCTCGTGCATTTCCTAAACTATTATCACAAAAGAAGGTAATCAGCATTGCATAGGGGTGGACCTTTAAGAGGGTCCTGACAGATGGTATCAAATTCAAATACTTAGGCTATTGGGCTTTAGGATGAGATTCTTAGACTCCATGAGGTCACCTCTACCATAATCCACATGCATTTTGCATTTTTTGTAGGTTACTTGAAGAGGTTCACAGAGCTCTTTGTGGTGTGGAGGAATGGGAAATGGGTTGCCCAAGACCCAAACATACTTTCTAAGCCTTGGATAAAGCACATTTATCCAACCATACAAGTCCAAAACCTACCAGATGAGATGGATGATTTGCTATCTATTACCACTAAGAATCTTGATGTTCAATAATGCAAAGCCTCTTACAACATGAAGGAGGATCCCCTTACAATTCTAGTGAGCATTCTAAAGGCTAGACAATAATGTAGAGAAGTCAAAGGGGACATCAAGACCAAGCTCAAGAGGCCCATAGAGGAAGCACCGCTAGTGTTAGAGAAACCCACTCAAAAGAGGCTTATGTTTAAGCTTAAGACATCACATCAAATGATCACAAGTAAGTTTTATCTTTGTTTTGACTATTCTATATTTTAAGATATTACAACTACATTATGGTTTCGTGTGCTAATTGGTTATGGCTATAGACAAGCATCGGGACATGGTAGCCCAAGCTGCCATGGAGGAGGAAGCATAGAGACATGCAGCTGCTATAGTAGAGGAGGAATAAAGGCATGCAAAGGAGGAACTCTAAAAACAACATGAGTCTAGAGAGTTTTCCAACATTGATCTAAATGCCCTGTTTGGTGAGGGAATACTAGGTACATCCCCCATTGTCATCCTAGAGGAAGAAGAGGAGGAGCCAAGTATGCACATGTCTTAACATTTCTTGTTATATCCTATTATTTTAAGTTTGGTTTTCATCCTAACCATTCAATGATTATTATGCTTATAGTAGTTCTTGAGCCACCAATTCAAGCCCCTATCCCTATGTTTCATGCAAAACCATGGGTTTTTGGACAAGGTGGAGATCATGCTTTAGATGGCTAAGGACATCTTTGACTAGTTGGATCAAGTTGCACCCAAGATACATAAGAACTTTTTTTTCTATGATTTAGTCATTTTGTTATGTCATGGGTTGTGTTTCTGTTATGGCTATCTTAGGTTGTATATTATGTTTATGGTTGTATTTTATGGTTATACAATGCCTTCTATGGAGTGGGACTTTAGTTGAGACATGGAGATTGACTCCTTGCTAAAGCTTCCCTTTTATGTCTCTAATGTACCCTTGAAGTTGTATGAGAATGCTACTAATCTATTAATGTCATGTACAAAAACTTCATGGGAGCTAGAGAGGTCCAACGAATTCCTATGGAAACAGGTTGTTGCCTTGAGGGAGAAAGCTCAACAATAGAAGGAGATGATCAAAGAGCTCCAAGACCACAAGGCCTTTGTGGAAGCCCAAGTGGCTAACTCAGGGAAGCTATGGACCAAAGAGATCAAGTGGGCCTACTATTGGCATACCATCTAGGATAAGGTAGTGCTCTCACGAGAGATGGTGGAGTAGCAAATGTAGATGAACCTCATCTCCTAGAAGGTTAAGGATTGGAAAGATCACTACACTTGGGTCCTAGAGTAGGGTAGGAAACAAAAGGACCATACTAGGCAAAAAGTTCCTATTAGCTCCTTCAGAGTACTCTCACAGTGGAGAAATCCCCTACTCCTCATATTACCATTACTGTTGGTGAGAACTTTACAACTACTATTACCCAGGAGCCACGTACTTGGACTGCACTAAATAGGACTGGCATCCTCACTAGCATTGATCTTGGGGATATTGACTAGGTCAATATGACAAAGGACCAAATCCTCCATCATTTGGAGGATGGCCTTTCACATCTACCCTTGGAAGTCATAGAGCTAGAGTCCCCACAATTTTGATGCATTTTATGTTTTAGTTTTGTTTCAAGTTATGGCTTTTTGTTGTTGGTTACTAATTGGCTATGTGTTGTTGTATTTTAGACATCAAGAGACATTGGTGGCCCCAGTGGTGAGGGTGGGAATGACCCCAATGGTGAGCGTGGGAATGAACCACCACTTCCTCCTCTAGATTCCCCTTAGCATCCTCCATCTGCTTATTTTTTAGCTTGTTGGCTATTTGTTTTCATTTTTATGTTGCTGGCTATTGTTAGCCAAGACTATGTTATAGATGGATGTTACTATTTTTTTGACATTTTTCCACACAGTGTGGCCATGGCTATGTATGTCATATACATTTTAAATTTAAATTTTTAGTTTCATTATTGTCAATATATATTTTTCTAGTGTTATAAATGTTGTAAATGGCTATGTTGACAATTTTGGTTATAAAATTAAATGGCTAATCGATGCAATAAGAGACATTTGCCAGTTTTAGGCCATAGCAAGCATAAGTTGCATCATTTTTTCTAGTTTAAGGCCATGGTGAGCCATGTTATGTTGTTTTATGTTTCTAGTTAAGGCCATGGTGGGCCATGCTACCAATTTAAAGTCTTAGTAGATTGAGGCTAAAGAGAAACTTATATTTTTTTGCAATTTTATGTTTTAAAGTTTTTATAGTTTTTTAGTTTGTATCACACTAAACAAAGAAAATAGAGAAATAAATAATGCCATAATAAATGGAAATGAACATAAAATAAAATTTTAGGCTATATGCATAAACAGTAAAATAAAATGTAAAAAAGGTAATAAATGGTCAATAAAGAAAAAAATCAGGCTAAATGGTTATGATACAAATGGCTATAAAGGTCATAAGGGCATAACATGGAAGGAGTAGGGGTGCACATTACTTGTGCAAACTCTACCTAATATTTGAAAGGTTAGGAAATGTATAAGGCCTATTCTGCATAAGTCTATACTCACCATCCCCTTCATTAATGATGTTGAAAGGGATTTCATCCCATGACACATCTTGTTTCCCATTGTTGTTCTTCTTTGATTGCTCCTCCCTATTGGGTTGATGGACTTTGTGACTAGGAGCTTCCTTCTAAAGTTTCACTTCAAACCCTTGCTCTATGTTTACATTGTTGATAGCCAAGGAAATTGTGCTATCACCATGAATGATGATTTCACCTTCCTCATATGTGAGGATAATTTCTTGGTGGATAGGTGAAGACATGGCTAACAATTAAGATAATCAAGGTCTTCCAAGGATAAGGTTGAACCCTAGCATCTCATCCACCACTAAGAAATTGGTAGTTATGGGGAATTGCTCTCCTACCACAAAGTCCAAGGAGATAGACCCCTTGAAAGCAACCCTTGATTTGTTGAAGGAATTGAGAGCTGCAGTTGTTGTAGGGTGTATTTGTTCTATTAAGCCTAAGCATTTAACGATGGTGCATGGGATGATGTTTGATGCTACTCCATCATTGACATGCACCCAATGCACTTTGAACTAACCTATACATATGGTTATAAATAGAAGAGCCCTAGTTACTTCACCATTTTGGGCATTGGCCTTGATTTCACTATCCCAAAATACTAGGGGTATTGACTTCTCCTCCCTGGGTGAGGGAGGAACCATCACTGCATGGATGGATTTCTCATTACTAGTGATGTCCTCACTAACGAGGATGGAAGTAAACATTTTGACTAGTGTCTCATGATTTGTGATAGAATTCATGATTAGGTCATATGAGCTTAAGGTTGTATTCTGTTGCTTAAGAAAATTTCTAACCTAATCCATTGCATTGAGGAAGTTTTTAGCATTGCTTGTGGGCTTGTTGCCCTAGTTGTGCTTCACTTTCTCCATGTGCCCCAAAATGTGAACTTTAGCCTTAGGTGGTTATTGCTCGGGCTTCTCCTCTTTATTCTAGCTATGAGTTTTAGGATCATCCTGTGGCTTGTTGGCTAAAGCAGGCTAAGCAAAGGAGGCCATGGGTACTGATGAGATGGAAGTGGGCTTTGATGGGCCCACTTCCTTTTGTTCCTTTGTATGCTTATCCCCCTTATTGTTAGGCTTTTTCTTATGCTTCTTCCTTTGCTTGGTTAGAGTCTTTTGATTGTCAATTATTGGTTGTGAGGAAGAGGCACTAGCATTTGCCACCACAGGAGGTTTTTGTGCAGTTATATTAGCTGGTTGGGATACAACTAGTGGGTTGTGTTAGGTTGGAACACTCTAATGATAAAATATTCTCTTAGAGGTGCTTGTGATGGTCTCTCACAAAGAAACAAGATCTTAAACTAGTGGAAGCTAAAGAGGCCCTTTCATTGTGAGGGGGTACTTGGATCATGAATGGTTCCCTCACTACTCTCCAATTGTCATGAAAGTTGAATGTTGAAATAACATAAGAGATGTTATTAGCATTTAATGGGTCCTTGTACACTTACATTAATTGATTTTGTAGTCAAACCAAGTTGGAAGCATCTAAGACCAACTCTCCCCTATCTATCATTTTCTATAAGTCATCCTTCAATGTGAGGCAGGATTCTGTGTCATGACAAGGAAGTTGGTGATAGTGGCAAAAGTAGCCTAATTTGAAGTACCTAGGTAGTTTAGGATCATCCTTAGTTTCCCAAGTAGGATCCTTGGCTATTTTTCATAGTCGCTCAAGCTTCTTTTGAGTAGCTTCAATCATATGCTTGTATTGCATGCACCCACTCTTTAATAGTTGATCTAGCAAGTCGAATGGCTTCAAAGGTAAAGTAGTGTACTTGCTTTAGTCCTTCTACTCAAAATTAGTTCTAGTTGCAATCAATGTAGTAGCCCTAGAGGTTGATGGTTGGTTTTCATGGTTATTAATAAGGGCCTTGGGTGGGTTGTTCCTTGGCCATTGGTTAGTGGTCTCTGACTCTTTGGTCATAGTTGTTGCAACCATGTTGTTTTATTTGTTCTTTTCCTTGTTCCTCTACACATGTTGACTTTTGTATGCTATGTAGGCTAGGTCATAATTGGCCTCTGCAGCATCCTCTATGTTCTTGACCTAAAAGAATGCTTGGCTAAGGGACCATAGGTCAAGGTAGTAAAGTTTGGACTTGGTAAACTCGTTAACTAACCTCTTAAATATTGTCAAAAGGTGGATTTCGGATATGGGCTTTGGTATTGTGTTTAGCAGTCCATTCCACCATTGGATGAAGTTCTATATAAGCTCAAGGGATCCTTGCTTGACCTTCATAAGTTAGTCAAGTGTGGTGTCCGACTTCAAGTTATACTTGAAGCAATTAATAAACTGGGCTATCAAGTCCTCAAGAGAGTTTATGGATCCTTTGCCAATCAAGCACTTTCCTAGTCAAGGAAATAGGAAAAATCCTCATGCTGGTATGAGGCCACAACTACAATAACAAGCATTTATATCTGAAGGTTATAAGGTGAGCATTAGGGCCACCTTCTCCATTGTATTTGCTAAACCAAGGGATAGGAAAATCATGAGGAAGTGTCAAGGGTGGAACCATAGGACTAATGGGATCATCTTGGTAGAAATCCATAATCTTGACACTTTGGGAAGTAGAGGCTTTAAGCCTTTTTAAGTCCTCTGTCAAATCCTAGATCATTTGGAAGGCCAAATCCAAGCCCTATGGTGGCCTATTGTTTGCAGGGCTTGTACATATGATTATGATGTCTATTATGAGGCTTGTGGCCTCACTATTAGTTGCAAGACAAAAGGAAGTTGTTGCTTATGGTTATAGTTTGTGGGCCAAACAAGAAAAAATATGTTTGTGCTAGTACTTGAGGCATAAAATGGATAAAGAAGATGTATGATCCCTAAGTTGCTTGGAGTCCCATGATGGATCCCACATCGGTAGTTAGTGGGT
This sequence comes from Gnetum montanum, assembly GCA_015680685.1. Lineage (NCBI taxonomy): Eukaryota > Viridiplantae > Streptophyta > Gnetopsida > Gnetales > Gnetaceae > Gnetum > Gnetum montanum. The sequence continues at coordinate 222,062 of MNCI01002495.1, read as the reverse complement.
TTATGGTGGTGAAAACCACTGTCAATGACTACATAGATTGGGGCTGTGTGGCAAATCGCATCAATGGGTTATAGGTTGTTGGTTGTGGCATCAATTAAGTTTTATGTATGGCTATGACTAGCATGGGATCAACCATGGTAGGGTAGGAGGGAGTGGAATATGGTAGCACCATGCCCATGGAGAAAACAAATGCATTAGGGGAAGGCGTTGTGACCCTAGGGGATGTTTGTTGGAATAATCCTCCCAGAATATTTTTGAGCTCAAATTCTTCCCTAAACTCATCTTCCTCTTCCTGTTGTTCTTTCGAGCTATGCTTGTCATCTTCCTCCTCCATCTCAATCAATTGAGCAAGAATGCCAACATAGATATCATTAAGAGGTATTTGGTCATAGGGGGAAGGGATGTACTCTTTGCCATTGCAATAGATGAGTTCAAACTCACTTTTGGCATTTGCTTCCAAATGTGGAATTACCATGCTAGCTTGCATTTTGGCATAAATGTAGTTGTATCAATCAATTTATGGCCACAAAGTTAGGAATTTTCCCCCTAACCCTCAATGACTACCTACATTTGATGATAGTAGGATCTTCAAGGTCATAAACCCTCATGGCTTGTTGGCTAGGACTCTTGCTAGTGAAGGTGAAAGGCAGCTTGGTGGACTACTAGAAAGACATGGTTATAGTGCTAAAAATGGCTTAAAACAAGCTATAAAAGGCAAAAATAGAAGTAAATCTCAACAAATGACATTCAAAAATGGTAAAAATAAGTAAATATGGCTAAAAACGAGGTACTTACTATAAATAGTAAGTGGGGGTAAGGGGGCTATACCCCTTTACCAAAAGTGGAAAGTAGGGAACATTGGCATGAAACCTCACTCATGCTGGCCTCCTAATTGCCTCCATGCTAGGTGTGGCAAGGGGGAAGAAGGAGGTGAGATGGGGGAATCCCACACCTTTGTATTCCAACATTAATGGGGAGGTGGGGGTAGTTAAAAACCAAAGTGGAAAGTTGGTGTTTTCCATTAGGAACTAGTTTTTGCAAGATACCAATTTTCTCAACTTGGAAAAAAATTGGTAGCCAAAAGGGGGAGGGGGAAAAAGGTATCAACGCTGGCTTTGGTGTGAAAAATTCATAGAAATTATTGTGAAATTCAACACCCAAGCACCTACAACTTCTACACTGCAATATCTATTACAAGGGGGAAGGGGCAGCGTTGGCTTTTTAAAGTTTTGGTTACAAAAAACTAGAAAAATCTTGCAAATGGAAACGTTGGTAATAAGGAGATAGATTTTTGACAAAGAAATTGGGTAAAGGCCCTCTTTCTAGTGCTAGAAAACTACTGCAACAGGAAAAATTGATTACTAGAAAAAAAATCAAGAGATTAGGCACAACAGCGTCAACCCTGAATCCCCAGGGCCTCCAAGAAATAGAATTTAAGGTGTCCTAGATGGTCTAGTAAATCATCCAAGGACTTATAGAATGCAAGATGAATGATGCAAATAACAAGAATACAAACTTGGAAATCAAAAGCAAAATATATTGCACACAAACTGAGATTTTAAAACTTTATTTAAACAAATAAAGAACAAGGGGGTTGACTAGGGTAGGAATTTAGAGCCTATTAAAGCTGATGTCATTTTCTTCATGGTCTGAGTGCTCAACCACTCATAATGTTGTCAAACCTCCTCTATTGCAACTTGGATCACTATTGGGGGTGAGAAAAGTGAGAAATTTGGTTGCTAGATTGCTCCATGTTGGGAGTTGGGGATCCTAGAAATGCAGCATCGACACCAAAATTTCACAAGTCTTAGGGGGGTTAGAAAAGGGTGCAAGGGTTCCATACTAGGAGGCTCTAAGAGGCAACAATCCTACAAGGTTACAAGAGCTCTTAAAAGCCAAAATTGCTATGTGCTTGAAAATGCCAAAGTGTGGAACCTAAAAGTGATGTTGGGATTTTGGTTTTATAGGTTTTGGACCATGATTTTTGCTACAAATTGGCTACAAATTTCTACCTCATGCAAGTGAGATGGGTGCCCAAATTTGGGAGGGGGGTTACCATATATAGTAAGTGTCATCCCCCCATGGTCATTCTGTTTACTATAAATAGTAACGTGGGGGACACCTTCTATGCTAGAAATATATCTTCCACGTTGAGCCTTCTGTCATCCTTATTAAAGTGGTTAGTCAACTTTGAGGTCATTGGAGTGCAAAAAATCTTGCTCATGTTTCTTCCGCACTGGGGGTATGCAATTTCCACGCTAGGGGTGAAGCCTCCATGCTAGGAGGAAAATTCCACACTGAGGGGAAAAGGTTTCCATGTTGTGCATGCAATCTTCACGCTAGGGGAAAGTTTCCACATCGAGGGGGAAACCCCCATCCCTCCACATTGGGGGTGGGTGAGATTTACCCCCTTGTAGGTATTTCCAAGGTAGAAAAGTGTA
>MNCI01002495.1:205356-219581 GCA_015680685.1 Gnetum montanum | reverse complement strand
GAAAGTAGGTGAGTCTTTTGACTTGGGGAATGAGGCTTTGACCACTTATGAGGCATTTTTCAACTCCAAAAGTATGAAGTATGTGAGATTGCCTCTTATGGATTACAATCTTCACATTTACAATAAAGTTTTGCCATGGGTTCCATGGGGTGAAGGCTACATGATGAAAATTGGTTAGAACATGCAAATTTTGATGGTGTTTCCCTAGTAAGAATATTATTGTTTGGGTGGTGACATCCCCCATGCCTATGGGCTTTGCCATTATTGATATTAATCTTGAGGTCAAGATGGTGCTCTACTCGAATAGTACTATGTTTGGTGGAACTACTGCCTAGGATTGCCTTGAGAATAAGCCAATCTCTTGGGTGGCTGCCTCTTTATAAATTTTGGATTCAAGGAATACATTCCAAACTCTTGTAGATGCAACCTCACAAGACAACATCTCTTGGGATGTTGGTATTGATAGATATCACATCAATCATCATTAGTTCTCAAATCTTCAACCTCATCAACCATGATAGCCTTACCTTTCTGTAGTCAATACTCCTCTATATTTCTTCTTCTTCTTCTTGTATCTCATGCACTACTCCCTTATTTTACCTTCTCCTCTATAATTTTTAGAATAGTTTAAAACTTCTCATCTAAGAAGTCCCAAATTTTATCCACTTTGGCTAATATCTTAGAGACAAATTTTTATATCAACAAGGTCTTTCTCTACACCACTTCATCTAGTGTGACTTCCTCTTCTAAATGACAGAAGCACACATCCCTTTTATAGAGAGAGGGGTCTCTATTGTATTCTTTTACGCTTTCTTGTTTTTTCAACTCTCCTTTTTCTTTGGTCACTTGTTCTATTAGTATTTGGATTTGATGGGCTCTCAAATCAGAAGTCTTCCTTGGACATAGACCCTAAGATTTTTTCTCATTTTGTTCTAGAGCATATCTATGATATGGCAAGGTTGCTCCCTTTGAGAGAATCCATGACCTGGGCATTAGTGCAATAGGGAGTAATACCCACCCAAGGTCGCATCCAAGGACTCATAATTCCCTTAATTCCATCCTTGAATCTGATTCCTTGGGTTTGACACTCAAAAGTATGTTTGGTATTTGTCATTAAATAGTTCTAACATTGTACTTCATTGTTGAATGTATTTCGGTTCAAAGTACTGATACCAACTCTCTACTTCTTTTATGAATATCCTTGGGAACAATTTCAACTTTTGCCAATCATTCTCAATATTTTTTAAGGCATAATAATCATAGAAAGCTTGTAGATGACGTTGTGGATTTGCATTATACCCTCCTTTGAACTTGGGTATATTATTCATATTTAATCGTTTAATCCTACTATTCTTTTGATGCTAGGTGAGAACTTTGACTACTTCTAAAACATTCAACATGTTTCTAGTGGCCAGTAATGGTTCATCATCATCATCATGTACGCAATGGTTTCTATGATGATCATGCCTCCTATGGTGAGTTCTGCTATGTCTTCTTTCTTAGCGATGTTCTTACTCCTCTCTTTGTTGGCCCCCATCCTAGGTCCTACCATCACCATGGGACCTCCTATCATCTCCATCTCAATCCTAACTACTTTTCTGTATGTATTTTTTGTGGCTCCTCCTATCAGAATTTAATGATGAGGACGATGATGAAGATGGATGACTAGGAGAATGGGGCCTTCTAGTCCTTAAATTTTGATCCTTCTCCTAATCTTTTTTCTTATCTTTTTTCGTTTCCTTGTCATTCTCTTTATGCTTAGATGAATGATTAGGAGACTTGTCTTTTGAGGCTCCTTGATCTTTGGACTCTATCTTTCCTTCACCAAAGTTCTATAAGTTTGAATACAACCCTTAGTGAAAGGTGTCCTCCTTAAAGGAAGGAGGAGAATTTATGTATTGAGAGTGACCAGAAAAGAAACCCTCACCCTCTTTATGTAGCTGTAGGAATAATGATGTTAGGATTCATTTTCCTTTGGAGGCTTCATAACAAGCTTCCATGTGTTTATCTTTCTAGAGCTAAGCTTTTGTAGGCTGGTAGTCCCTAAAAATTTACCTTGTGCTTTTGTACTCAAGTGTATCTATTTCAATGTCCAATCTCATGAGTTCGGTCATGATTATGGTAGGAATGAATCGATCATGAGGTAATACAATGCTACTATCCATATCTCTTCATCGTAACTACTTATCCTGATGGAGAATGAAGGTGAAGTCTAGATAATAGGGATATGGATGGGCATATATGACTTTCAGTTGTTGAGGCTTATCACTAGTGGTCCTTTACGTCCTCTCCTATTGCCTATTTTTTTTGTTCTCATGTAATGAAGATTCTTTCCTGTGAGCAAAAGTGATTTTAGAAATAGACATAAGTGTGCCTTAGGATAATCTTGTTGTTGTTGTTGTTGTTATGAGTGAGAGATATTTTGTTATATTCTCCTAAAACACTTGTATATAAATTCACTAGTTATAATATTTAGCGCACTTAGCTCAATTAAGTTCCCTGACAAAAACACCAATGATGAGTGGTAGATATCCCCTACGCCTAACCATACAAATCACAAGCGTTCACTAGTGATCTAGTTGAATTCCGTACACTTAGTTACCCAAATAGCTGATATTCCTAAGTAGTGAATCATGTAGTTGCAAGGTCGTTGTTTTTCTAACTCACACTTGTGCTTTTATCTATACGTATGGTTAAGTGTGGCTAAGGCACATGATGTATATTTTTGTAATTATTTTTAATATATTTTTCTCCTAATGGCTAGATGATTGAATAGAGGTTTAACAATGAATCATCTAACTAATCAACTAATCTAGTAACTAGTTATCTTAATGTAGAGTAACTATTTCCACCTATCGTACACATCCCGAACTAGTGTTAACACTATTGGGTTAACAAGTGGCTGACATACCAAATATCCACTACTAAGATTACCAAGCGTTAACATGTTATTCTTGAAGTGGTCATACTCATGTGTTTATGATAATAACATTATTTACTTAATTAAAGACAGTAATGGTAAATATCTGTAAAATGTAGAAAAGTAAAATTAAGCTAATCTAAGTGGTGCAATGGATGTAGAAAATTTCAATTTTATTGTCATTATGTTAATGTGTTCAGGTACATAGGCATTCAAATGAAACTCTTTATAATCTCTAAGATCCACATTATGAGTACTCAAAGAGAAAATATTCTAACGCTAGGGGGAAAAAACTACAAGAGTTCAACTAAGGCTATACCTAAAAAGTGTCATAAACGCAAGGGATGCACACATTTATATAGGCAATGATTGCATTAGCGTTAATGTATCTATGTCAACGCATCCTACCATGCGTCGATGTAGCCTATCTTATTAATGTCTCATCATGTGTCTACTAAAGACGGAACAAAAAAGGCAAAAAAAAAAACTCCATTTTTTAAACCCCTAATGCAAAAAGTCAAATTAGAGCTTTATAAGTCAATATTACCTACCAGAATCAAACTCATAACTTGGAGTTTCCAAATCACGAGTCTTACCCTAGGCTAAAATCTCATTGTTTTTGCACTCCTATCAAGACATGAACTACCTATCAAAATAGATCAACATGCTCTTTCAATCCTCAAAGCTAAAGGAACATAGCCTTTGATTCAATAATAAGCCATGGCATTTACATTGGATCATAAGTATGTGGTTACTTTTTGTTAACAATGTTAGTAACAAAGGTGTAATAAGGATATTTCAAATTGAAAGTAAAATTTTTTAATGTCATTATGATAATCGAGAATATTAAGTTAAAGATTTCTTTATTGGAACAAGGCAAGGATGATGATGATAATATAAAATTAAGGAATTTCAATATAATTTAACATTGTTTAGCCAAGTATAGACCATAGAAATTTGGAACTTTACACAAGAAAAGTCTAATCTCTTATAGAGTTACTACATTCAAGCTTGAACCCATGCCTAACAATTTGAGAAATGAGATCTTTACCATCATTCCAAATGAAGGCATTTGAATCAAGGTACAAATAGGAGGTAGCAATTGGATTTAATCATGTTATTTAATTGTTCAATTTTTACTTTAATAAAATAAAGACTATCAATAAGTATCATCACCCAAAGGTCAATGCCCACCTTGCCTTGGTCAATGCCCATCTTGCCAAGGCAAGGTGGCTTGAGAGGATGGTAGATAAGTAAGAGCCTAACCTCTACCCTCCAACAAAAAGGTAGAGCCCTTCAATTTTCGTCTGTGTTGTGCGGTGGAGCTCTCTCTTAGATTTGGTTTCAGAATGTTTTTTGTGTAGTCGATAAAAATAGATGTCTTTATTATTACACCAGTTATTTTAGACAACAATTGAAATGTGGTCCTATATTTACCAATGAATTATTTACAACTTAGGCGGTTCAAGTATCGCACTTCAAAATCACACTAGACAACTTCATAGCAATTTCAGAAGTATGAACTCGCAGTAACGATCAATCTCTGGATACATGGAAGCGATCAAATTGTACAGTACAAGCACCACTGTAAGTAAAAAGAACGCGCATTTTCTTTTCTTTTGTAAAGCTGGAATTTCTTTTTCATTACTTCGAACATAAAACAACATGGCATTCAAAGAATCCATAGACCATTGTTTTTTTAAAAAATAAAAACCTACTTTTACATTTGCACGTTGAAATAGGGTCATATTGCAAATTAAAAACAGAAACTTTTTATTGTTGTCCAAGTAACTGAAAAAAACAACTGTTGGAGAAATATCACCAAAACTTCTATTAAAATACAAGCCCAGAAGAGCGGGCTCTGGATAATGGGTTAAGCATCGGCTCCCACGGAGAGGCAACAAAAGCTCGGAGAGAAATCTGTATGCAACTCGATTTTGGTTTGGTAAAAATTAGGAAGGAAAAAGAATTAGGACTTGCTCATGTTCGCAAAAGCATTACCAAAATTGTTACAGTTAGCGAAACAGCAACTCATCTGTGCGCGGTTACTAGTGTTTCAAGGAATCTCAATCCATCGAACCTCGGGATAAACTTCTCTCCTTCCTCTGTGGCCTTGCTTGTGAAGCCGAGTGATTTTGTGGAAAAATCCATCTGCAGAACATGAGTAGATACAGAACTTCAAAAAAACGAATCTTAAAGAAGCCACCATAACCAAAATCCTACAAAGAAATAATATTGGTCATCCTTGAAAAAGCCCAGGAAATTCAGGTGACGTTTAAAAGTAAAACCATCTATTGCACCTCAATGTTACATAGTTATATAGCAGTAATTAATATTTCGTAGGTCTTAAAACACTCTTTCGATGAAACTGTGTAATTCATACACATCCTCATGCAGTAATATAACGTTCAAATTGGACGGAGAGCATATTACAGCTAGCAACTTAAATGAATTGTTTCAAATAGTGTAAGGACAATGGGTAAGTTAATCGATGAAGTTTTTTCCACTCATTTTAGATCCATATAGTCTAAAGACTTGTAAAAACGGTTTCAATTTCATAATGTATTCACAACAATGAAATATTTTGTTAGAATTTTCTTTCCTTTAGTTTGGATATAGCGTGGGAAACTAAAAATGTTCTTTATCAGATTGTACCTGTCTGCTGTTGTTTGGAAAGTCCGAAAATCATGAGTATATTCAAGTGTAAAGTGTCTCCACTGAAAGTAAAACCAACTTTTTTCATATACTCCATCCTATATTTTTTGAATACCTTTTCTCTGATTATTTTGAAAACATGGTTTAATTTTATATTAACTCTGCTCCTGGATATTTCATTGTTGTAATCACGTTTTGCCTTGATTCAATTATTTACCTTTCTTCTAAGTTTTTTTTTTTTAAAGGATTGTTCAAACTCCAAAAGCATTCCTACCAAAGAAAGATTCTGTGTGCCTTGAACAAGCATGCACGACATTAAAAGATCATAATTTTTCACAAAAACTCTCCCTGCCTTAAATAAATTCTAAAAAGCATTTAAAGATCATTATGTTTTCACAGAGACAATTTTCATTTTTTATATCGAAAGGAAACAAACGCAAGCTTTCGAGATCAGCAAAGAAGGTTGTCTTGAGGTTCGTTGACCTCCGAAAAATAAAGAATAACGAATCTCTCTCTAAAAACAATCACGAAAGGCCAGTACGGTCACTAACAATTGGCAACATCCTCTGCACTCGGAGCAAAAATCCTTAAGATGCTGCATATTTTTAATTTCTTGTTAAAAAAAACGCTGGAGAGGAACGCTACGAACGCGTCAAAGGTTCCATAACCCGAAGTAGAACATAAAAAGACAACAATTTTCGCAGAAATCATCCTTGGAACCAGGGAAAACCGACCAGGACGAAACAAAAATCAAAAACGGCGATACAATATCTCACTTACCGAGCTCGCGAGAGAGCTAACGCGTGAGCACTGCTCAGCCGCGAAACTGGATATGACGGTGAACAGCGCGGCAGCAACCGATGCTCCAGCTCGTTCCATCATTTCCCTTTCCGTCAGAGTTCCAAACTTCGAACGCTCGCTTATAGACCAAAAACTGCAAGGAACAGATATTCACACTTGCTCCTTCTCCACGGATCTAGAAACGCTTCGCGATCGACAAATGCAATGAATGCAGCGATTAAAATAACGTACGAGGAGAAGTAAAATCGGGAAAGAGGAAAGTAGTGGACAGTTGCTGCGCAGCTGCCTTCGGTGTGATTTGGTTGAATTTTAACCTCTGCTTCCTCGTTATATCTTGAGGCCCTGGTTTTGGCACGTAACTATAGCGTGCGTATGGTGCACGCGCCGGCATCTTTGAATTGGCCAAAGCCTTTTGACGCAGCATCCGCGTATTCTGCATAAATACTGACGTACCGTGTTATTGATTTTCATAATTCGTGTAAATTATTCATGCTATTCATAAGTGCGACCGTGACAACCATTATACCACTTACAACGAGGGCCGTATCTTTTTGTGAGGAGAAAAGGTAAACCCGGATTTATTGTGGTCAAGGTTAAAAAAAAAGAACAAATACGGTAAACCTTTTCAAAGTTATAGGCTTGAAAAGAGTTCACCACTATAATTACAATGGGAAAACAAAACACAATCCTACCTTGAAACAATATGTAATTCTAGACCTGCAAAGTATTAGGTACTTCATTCCTCTCTTATTGTCTAAATTAAGAGGCAATGTTCTTTTGGAAAACAATGGGCCAAATATTTAGAGCTTGCAAAGCAATAGCACATGAAATGATGGTAATTCTTTGAAATAGAAAAACATAACAAACAATCCAACATTGATAAAGGATGTAAGGAAGAGGGACTTTTACACCTATTCCACCACTGTTTTCTATGTCTTCAAGAGTTGAGTTGGGTCAAACTCAAATGTGAATATATTTAAGATTTCCTTGCAATAAACATGGACCTTTGCACATTGAATAAGAGCATGATGCAAGGTCTCTACATGCATGCCACAAAGCACACACAATCATCAACAATGATCCCTCATTTGTTCTATAAAAATTTTATTAGCAAGCAACGGTGTAAACATTTAGGGAAAAAATTAATTTGTCATGGTTGAAGGGCCCTACACCACTAACTAGCTTTTTCCAAATCCTTCTCATAATGTACCAAAGTATCATAGATAAAGTGCATCTCATATTCTTTTGAGCTATCCCATTAAACAAATTCCCATAAATTTTAATATGCATTTGAAACCAAGGTCTAAGGCTTTCAAAACTTCGCCAAATAGAAGTCACCCATGTTATGGGAGGAATACTATGGAAAAGAAAACCTTCATAAATATATTTCGCTCTCATAACCTATGCCCACAACTTGTTTTGAACTTAAATATGCCACATAAGTTTGCCTAGAAGGGCATAATTCACCTTTAAAAGTTGATGAACATCTACATCCAAAGGGGAAATTTCCTCTATCATGGCAATGACTTTCTTATCACTAACAAATAAGTTGATGTCATTCTAGATACAGACAATGATGATACCAAAAAGAGGCAAGAGTGAAGAGGGAAAAAAAAGACATTTGACATCAAAGGTGACATATAATGACAATGGTTCACTAACATTCTAAGCATGTATGGGTACATCCATAGTGTTGAAGAGATAGGATTAGGGCTACTAAAGTGAAACAAGTAAGTCTTGCTATCGTAAAGTTGACTTTGCAATTGGCCCATCAACCTAATAATGTGCCACCTAGCTAGTCTTGTCATAATGAACTTGATTTAGAGAATTTTGTCAACCAAGTGGTGTGCAACCCTCATCAAGAAACCAAAGGTAATAGTGGGGACTAGGACATAGGGTAGCTATAAGGTTGATACTTACCATAGTGTAACCCAACAATTGTACATTCATGAGGGTTGACCTAGATAGGTGAGGTATTACACCAAACAGTCCTTGATGGCTAGTCAAGTTAGTATCAACCTTATAGCTATGGCAATGTCTGATGCTAAAAACTCATTGGAAATATCACCACTCTAAGCTTGCCATAGATTTGTGGTGATTAGGGCATTAATGGTAAATGTTAATGTATTTAATTAATAGAATTGTTAATAGCATTTTGTTGTTGGTTCTAACAATATGCTTTGCAATGTAGGCCCTATCTTCTAGCTTATTTCAAGTAGCACCAAGGTGGTTTTCTCTACTGTGAAGGTGTTCTAACCCTTCTTGCATGTGTTTTGTATAAATTATAATTTAGAGACTTGGATTGAGTTCCTAGATGATGGTGTAGATGCTAAATTGGAATGCGCATTGGAAGCATTGGTGACTAAGTGATGTGTTGTCGTTGAAGGATTTAAGCATTGTTGAATTTTTGAAGCCATGTTATGGATTTATAAAATGGCCCAAATGTTTGTCTATTGTATCTCTTGTAAATTTTTACATATAGATTTGTATTTGAGATGTTGGTGTAACATTACATGAATTTTGTAAAGTTCTTATGGTTTATTCAAGTATGCATATTGTATTATAAGGTTTCCTACTTAAGGTTTCCAATAGTCATTTTTTGGAATGCTATATAGTTCATTGGAATATATGGTTTATTTAAAAGAATTTTATTCATGCCCTTTAAGTGATTCCATGTATTTATTTTATGGTTAATTCTAAGGTATGACATGCTACTTAGGATAATATTTGGAATCTAATAAAAAATTTATTCTAGTTCTTTCTACACATGACTCAATGACCATTCAACTCCAAAGCATTTGGTTATTGAGTAGGGGAGTTAGTCAAGGGAGGGTTGAAAAGGTAATGATGGAATGATGGTAAAAAGTGAAGGAGGTGGTGCAACTATAGGATGGTGGTAGGTAGGAAAAGTAGGAGCAAGATGTGGTTGAAGAAGTAGCTAGCATAGTTGAAATCAAAGAAGGAGGATCTCCAGTGTAGTGAGAGCCAAATGTAGGATTGCAAACTTTAACATATGAAAACATTACTCATCATTGATGACCATTTAGCATGGACAAAGAGCATGTTCGTGAGAGGAATAGTTTAGGTAAGATGGGTTAGAATAATTTACCAAGTAAGAGCGAGTTGGTTTTAAAACCAAGAAGGGGAGGGGGTGGGGGCTATGCTAGGGATGTTTAGGGAAGCCATATTTAATAGTTAGGATTTGCTACCAATCTAGGGACAAAGTGTCATAGGGAGCCATCAAAGAGCCAAGTGGAAGAGACATCTCAAGATGACATGCTAGAAAGGAGTGATGTCAATGCCACAATACTCCTTTGGTTGAGCAACATACTCCCAACCTATCAAGTGAATTTTTCCATAAGCATCCACTCCTTTTCAGATGAAATTATGGCCATCCAATCAATCTTTTCTAAAAGCTCCTAAGAAGAAGGAAGGGTGGTGGCCACCAAATTAGGTATTACTTAGGAAACAATATTTGCAAGCAAAATTTGGCCAACTAAGGATAATTGTAGTTCATGATAATTAAAAAGTTTATGTTACATTTTGGAGAGCACTACATCCCAATATTATAGGTGCAACTTGGATATAAACAAGAGGATGTCCAAGTAAGTGCTTGGAAGAGGTTTGTAGGTTTCTCTTAGGGGATGGACATGACAGTGAAACCTACTACCCTTACTACCAACATTATAACCCACTAATTTCCTCCACTTGATATGTACACCAAAGACATGTGAGAATGGTTAAAGGCTCTAAAAAATGAGTTGGGTAGCTTGAACATTGACATTGATAAGAATCATTATGTTATCTACGTATTTCTAAATGTATCTTGACCATAGGATAGGATTGGCAAGATCAACATGCTTTAAGCATGCATCTAAGAGCTCAAAGATGATGGTGAACATGTAGGATGAAAGGGGCTTACCTTGTCTAAGGCATAGTGTCAGTGTGAACCAATCTATTTTCTAGGATTTGATTCCACCAACATATCTTCTAGTAGAAAATATATACCATATGCAATTAAGCTACCATTGATTAAAGTCAAGCATATGCATTATCATGAGGAGAACATCCTATGAAACACTCTCATATGCTTTAGTGAGATCAATTTTGATGACAACTAAGGGGGTAGAGGTGGTCCTAACCCACTGTAGGTTCTTGTTCATCACAATGATGCTATTAGTAATGCGCACATCACATATAAAGTTAGTTTGGATTTGGTTTATGATAGTGAAGAGTAGGATTTAAATTCTATTTGCTAGAATTTTGGCATAGAACTTATACAACACCAACAATAAATTGATGGGTTTGTAGTGTTTAAGGGAGTAAGATTATCAATTTTTAGGGATTATTTTTAATAAGATGGAGTTTTAGCATTTGGGAAAAGAGTTAAATTGGACTATCTATGCAAAGACATTAGTTATGGGAAAATTAACAAAACACCAAAGAAATTGGAAGGGCTCATTGGTTTAGCTGTTGGATCCCATGATTTATTCTTAGGCATTACAAGGATGATTAATTGGAGTTCCACTAGGGATAAAGGATGATCTTGTTACTTGGAAGGGAGGATATGATGATGATGAGCAAGAATGGTTGGGATAAGGTTGGTTTCATAAGGGATGACAATTGAGAGATTTTAAAAATAATAGAGTGAGAAGTTAAGGTCTTGTTTGATGTCTTTCATAAAAGTAAGGTGGAGTTGTTTCTACTTATTGTTCATGGCATATTAATGGAAAAAGAAATTGTTCTTTTCCCTCTCATTTAGTCAAGTGACATGGGAATATTGTTGCTAATATAATTCCTTATTAGCCATGAAACTATGAAGTTGAGCTTAAAGTGAGTGGTAGCAAGGATTAGTGGAGATAGTTGAATTAACGATGATGAGCTTAACATGAAGTTGGGGAAGTATGTGGGATAGGATAATGTGGAGATGCTTTTGGTGCTTAAGAAGGGTGTGGTGGAGGATGTGAAGGTAATCAACGATGGAAGGACATGATTGACTAGTTTCTTTCCATGTCAAAAGAATGAGCTCCTAAGTATGTAGCAAGATGAGCCAAAAGTTTTCAAAATGAAAACGTGAGACGGTGCATTCGTGTTAGCCAAGGTGAAGGATGATGGAATAATGATAAGAGAAATCCCATGCACCATAGGTAAGGAATGGATAAAGGCCATCAAGTAGAGATGGGAAGATCCAACCTTTATTAATACAAGAGGTTCTTATATGAAAATTAAGGGTTTGACATAATCAAGTAAAATTTCTTCCAAATAGAAGCACATTGATAAGGCAAAGGTTATCATGGAAGTATTGGAGAAGTTGCATTTCTAAAGTGGAGAAAACACTAGGGAAACAATGGGATGGGATTTCAACTACATCAAAATCAATGATAATAATGAGAAGGTCTATCCTCATAGTGTATATACTCAATTCATGGAAAAAAGTAAGATGGTCATCAACCAAGAAGGGGATGCAAACCATTATAAATTTGATGTGCTACTAGTGGAGAGAAATGCAAGTGTGTTTAGGAGTGATGTCAAGGATAGAAACATACCACCACTAGCATAAATTAAGTTCCAAAGAAACATTATATTTTGACATTTACATGAAGCTATTAGTTGTGTGAGAGGTATGATAGTAGGGAGCACCATTTCATCTCTTGCAAGCAAAGCATAGGTGCAATATTAGTAAAATCCATATCAAAGTCTTCACACAATTTTCCCTAGCCATCAGGGCCTACAATGTTTCATGAGACTAACTTCATGAAGAAGGACATGGGTTAGTGTGGTCCTATTGAAGGATTTGCAATAAACCATTAGTGTAGATGTGAATGTAAATTCGGTGATGCTACTTTGAGGGCAAAGAGTCTAATAGAGATGAAAGGTGTTGGCGATCATTCTTGGGTTCCTAGATTGTCATGCTAATAAGATCCAGCTTAGAAGTAGAGGGGTTGAGGGGCATATAATCATGGGAGGATGCTTATTTACACTTTTTATTTAAGTCCTTCATATCTACATCCATGCATATGGAGTCAGGAAAGGATGCCTTAGTGAGTAGGGCCAAGGATGTAGCAATCAAAGGGGTTGTGATAGAGGTGAAAGTAGTGGAGGTGGATGGAGCTTGGTTATGTAGGAGAGGCATAACTAAATATTACAAGGGATGGGAATTAAGATGAGGAATGAGGATGGGGTTGTTAATGGTAGGAGATGAGGTAGGATTATGCTGGGAGTTAACAAGAGGAGTGAGTATGATGGTAATAGAAAGGTGGATTGGCATCTGAATTGATGTTTTGGGATTTATGATTAGGGTGGCATGGGCAATGGATAGTACAACATGGAGTGTTTGCATGTTAGAGGTACTCACAAGGTTAGTGATGGAAGTCTTTTAGATGCATGTATAAGAGAATTATTTAGGCTAGTTATTCAAGATACTACTTCACTATGTGCCCCTACTTTACACAAATTTGGCATTGATTCAAAAAATCCTCAAATTCAACTAGCTAGTTGATGAGTCATGGTTTTTCAGGTGCTATTATCGGACCCCTATTATCAGAACCCTGATACAAGATACTAGGTCTAATGGGTCCCGATATTGGACCTACGTTAACTAGGCCACATCGATGGGGCCCCGTTGATGTATCCATCCATGCAGCCTCATTTATGCAAAGTCTATTCTAGCCTATAAATAAGTGTGCTTTCGCCACACTTAGGCATCTTAGGAGTTAGTTGTAGCCAGACTCTTATAGTTTGTTCCTGCAAAAGTTAGAATATTTTCCCAATGCATGCTCGCGGTGTGATTCTTGTACTTGTACAGAACCTTTATTCGAGTGTGACGTACTTGGACATGCACATGATCGACAATAGAGATCGAGATTACTTCATCATTGTAGCATTCACTTAGTTTAATTGTTTAATTATTATTGTTAATTTTTATTGTTATTTATTGTTTTCTTAGTTAATATTTCTTTACCATCATTTACTAGTCCTGTTGTTAAATGCGGAATGAGTACAACTTAATCACAAGCATTTAAGTGTGACTAATTGGTAACCTAGTAGCATACCTAGGATCTACGCTTGGTAATCCTAGTAGTAGTCATGCATGAGGTCCAAGATGTGTACTAATATTTAAGGAATGGATGCTCATCGCACTTAGGCTAGTTTAGACTCTCTCTTTTCATGTCCCATTAGCTTAGATTCTCTCTTCCTTTTTCCTACTAGCTTAATTAAAGTTATTTTCCATTGTCTCTAGGAGTAGCACTAGGTTAGAAACCACATCATACACCTCACTTTGGACTAAACCATACATGACAAAGAAAATACTAGTCCAAGTGGGAAGACAACGAACTGTGATCAACGTGTAATGATCTAGATACCACAACTAGCCCGTCCGCAGAGTTCAACCAGATCGTGCATGAACAATCGTATTCGTACGGTTGAGTGTAGGGGTACCTCGCTACTCATCATTGGCATCATGTTGAGGACGATGCTAGTTATCTAGATTAGTTACATCATACAAGATCGCTGTAACAAAGTATTAACAACATATCTTTCAGAAAAAAAAGATAATAATAATAATTGCAATTAAATCACACACAAATTTACAACCATGTCTCTTTCACAAGATAGTGATAATGCAACATCTAGCGAGGAAATTCATTGGAGAACCAACGAAGAAGTTTGGAGTACTCAATCTTATGCAAGAGTTTCATATGTTCATAGACACCCCAACGATACTCAAGGACTTTCGTCATCCAACTCTGACACCTCTAGTGAGGATGGGACATCCCATAGAATGAGGGGGGCCATAAGGCCTGGGACCTTCTCAATAATTAACAAAAATTTATCCAAGGATGATTGG
>MNCI01002495.1:154346-205209 GCA_015680685.1 Gnetum montanum | reverse complement strand
TGTATGGAACAATATCAATAATGGATGGAAAAAACTTAAGCTCTTTCCTATGACACTCGTTGGCCAAGCAAAAGTATGGTATAGGTCCCTAAAACCCAAATCAATTTGACGTTGGCCAACAATGGTAGAGCTCTTCAACGAAAGATATCAAACTTATGCAAGAGTGTTAGCCTTGAGGAAACAAATCCAAGAGTGGAAACAAGCACAACATGAACCCTTGGACATGGCCTTAGAAAGATATTATGCATTGTTAAACAACTGCCTAGGCCATGAGTTCTCCAAGGAGAGGCTAATGTACCACATTATTGATGGGCTCTGTAATGAAACAAGGGAGACTCTAGGGATGTATGCCCAAGGGCAACTCTACAAGCTACAAACCCACCAATTCCAAGAGCTTATTAAGAGGGTAGCAAAAGAAGAAGGAGAAATGGCTAAATGGGAGAATGTTGAAAGCTCTCACTAGGATCAAAATCTTGAATTAGCAAAGGTCCATAACTATAAAGAGGAGAAATCAACTCACCTCAAGGAGGTGGAATCATCTTTGCCAATACTATAATCACTAGATGAAATTGAGGCAAACATCAATAAGATGATGGAATGGATACATGAAAAATGTGGAGAATATGCCAACACTATTAGAGGTAGAACTATGCTAAATCAAGAAACAAGACAGGACACCACGCAACAATCGAAATAAGGGGTAGAAGATAATGAGAATAAGAACTCAACTACCAATTTCACATATCAATGCAACGTCTGTCTATACGATCACCCCAAAGGCCAATGTCTAGTTTTATCACATTTACATGAGCATTGGAAAGGAATGTTACATCCAGATTTCGTACAGAAATATCGGGTTCAACCACAGTGGCAAAAACCTCAGTCATGGGGGAGGCCACCGCCAACTCGACCATACCCTTCGTATGTCCCAATGTAAAATGCTTATTATGTTCAACACCTTGTTTCTCCAATAGGATTAGCATCCTCTACCTCACCTCATCGTTATCATTCTCCCGAGTACTATCCACCCATGTTCTCTCCAACAAGATCACCACCTCATGTGCCTTACACTTCTCCTCAACCTCAATGTTCTCATACTTCACCCTCTTTTACATTGCCACCAGTTGTGCCATAAGGCTTTGCACCACAGCACCAACCCACGAACATTACTTGTGCAGCTATTGTCAATAGCAGTGGAGATTCTTCACAACATTGAAGGCATCCCTTCTTTAGACATGACCATCGAAAGGGACACCACAGTTCAGAAACCACTGCATCCATCAACTCAGCACAAATCCAACACTGTGGTGCATCTTCCTCTTTGAACCCAATGCCTCATGTTACCTTATCAAGGCCACCACTCAATACTCCAACAACCATGAGGCCCAATGAATATAGCCACATGGGAAGACATGTTGATCCTTGCATACCATCTTACAGTCGCAAGTACCATAATGGGTCAACTCTTTATAAATTAACCACATCTTATAACTTGCCCCACGATGTCAACTTTAATCAAGTGTGTGAACCCCAATGGGGCAAGTATGACCGGGTCCCAATATTTCCAACATGCAAGGATCCTAACCTTCCATTTATTAATTCTAGCCATGCTCAACCATTTAGTTATGAGGGGTATCCTCCATTCTAACAACATAGAATTAATAAATTTTTTTCTGTTTCTTTAATTTTTTAACTTTTTGTTTTCCAGTTTTTCACCTTTTAATTTATTATTTTTATTTTTTTGTCTTTTTATCTTTTTATGAGTAATCTCATCTACGAATAAAACACTCATGTGACTCATTGGTTGAGTTGTTATTTTATGCTATCAAGTCTTAGATGACTAATTATTTGAATAGCGAGCCCATCACATCCACCCAACCATTCTATTAATAAGAGGTTCTACTCTGGGTATGAT
Organism: Gnetum montanum; assembly: GCA_015680685.1. Classification (NCBI taxonomy): domain Eukaryota; kingdom Viridiplantae; phylum Streptophyta; class Gnetopsida; order Gnetales; family Gnetaceae; genus Gnetum; species Gnetum montanum. Next base: position 203,294 of record MNCI01002495.1, on the reverse strand, counting down.
GATATTCTTGTCATCATGAAACTTAAAAGTAATTTTGTGTTCATTATGCCCAGAGTGAAAAATGATGGACTAAGAGGGAATGGCTAGGGTGTGACATCAAGGGAACTTGTGGATTCTCTTTGGTGACATCTGTAGGTGCTANATGCCGCAAAGAAATTCCAAGTCACTCCTCCCTTGCACAAAATGCCAAGTGATCGTACGCTTTGCTGTCATGATGCTCTTATGGTTGTTCATCATTGGATTTAATAATGCGATGTCACTGATCGAAGGAATGGACTTGGTCTTGATTTTGGAGCAATGGGCTAATGACACATTAATCATGTCTACACTCAAGATTCATTTTGCCCTGGGTCAGTTACCTCATGTCCCAATCTCTGCAATCCCTTCTACGATTCATCCTATCTGGCTGTTCGTGTATTGGTGACTCATCTCTTGTGTAGCATTGAATTCATACCTCATCACGGTGGTATCTACATGTGTGTGTTTTGTTACATCAGTGTAGATTACATTTAACCCTTCTAGTGCCTATGGACATTTTAAGGTGTGGTTACGCAAGGGCATTATAGGTTGGAACCTACTTTGGGGAGGATCCACTTGCGTGACTTTTGTAATTTTTACTTTTCACACATTACCACATCATTTTATACCCTCCGAGTACTTCATTGCTAAATCTATTCTTTCCCTTGTCATCATTTTATCAAATGTTCCTCAAAACCATTACATGTCCTTTGATGTATCACCTAAACAAACTAGGTTTGACATTAAACTTTTAGGGCAACCTCCTTGTAAAACTTTCTAACTTTAAAATCACACTAAGCAAAGAACTCAACAATTACTAAAGGCAATAAGTAAGGTATGAAATAATTGAACTTCTTTCAATAACCTTACTAACAATTGATATTTGTGTGATTATAGATGGCCCATAAAAGAGGACAATAAGGAGGACCTTCTCAAGGTGCAACTGAACCCCCAGGGGGAGGTAGAGGCCAAGGACCTCATGAAGAACATGCAAAGTAGGAAGCACAATCATTCAGCATCCATCAAGGAAATCCTATCACTACACAATCTAGCCAAGCAAAAGGTGGAGAGGTTAGGGCCCAAGCCTATGAAGAGAAATAGTGGCTATTTGTGGCATAGTATGTCAAGGACAATTAAGTGTTCCAGTAGCTGCTGTGTCCATGGAAAGTGCTGACTCCATCAAACATTGGAACATCAGTATGGATGACTCATAATCCATAGATAGAAGAGAAGAAATGTTAGGTGCTTCTTCAATGGTATCAATCTCAGAAGCTTGGCACACAGAACAAAGGAAAGGCACCCATGGAGGAGCCACCACTACCAGGAACCCCATGAGTTAAACAAGTTTTATCTTTTGTGTCTGTGTCCAAATTTTGTTTAATTCTCCATTGTAGCATGAATAAATTCCTAGTCAATCAATAATCCCATACCTATCCACTATGTAATCAATTGAACTTGTTCGTCACTTTCTTTGACTCGAGGACGAGTTGTTATTCAGTCATGGGGGTATGATGAGTCATGGTCTATCAGGTCCTGTTATCGAACCCCTATTATCAAAACCCTGATACAAGATACCAAGTCTGATGGGTCCCGATATCGAACCCTTGATATTGGACCTACGTTAATTAGGCCACATCAACAGGGCCCCGTCGATGCATCCATCCATGCATTTACGTGGCCTCGTTTATGCAAAGTCTGTTCTAGCCTATAAATAAGGGTGCTTTCGCCACACTTAGGCATCTTAGGAGTTAGTTGGAGCCAGACTCTTGCAGTTTGTTCCCACAAGAGTTAGAATATTTTCCCAACTCATGCCCACAATGTGATGCTTGTAATTGTACAGAACCTTTATTTTGAGTGTGGCGTACTTGGACATGCACATGATCGGCAATACAAATTGAGATTATTTCATCATTGCAACATTTACTTAGTTTTAATTTTTTAATTATTATTGTTAATTTTTATTGCTATTTATTTTTTTCTTAGTTAATATTTCTTTACCATCATTTACTAGTCCTGTTGTTAAATGCAGAATGAGTACGACTTAATCACGAGCATTTAAGTGTGACTAATTGGTAACCTAGTAGCATACCTAGGATCTACGCTTGGTAATCCTAGTAGTAGTCATGCATGAGGTCCAAGATGTGTACGAATGATCAAGGAACGGATGCTCATCGCACTTAGGCTAGTTTAGACTCTCTCCTTTCATGTCCCCCATTAAGTTAGGTTCTTTCTCCCTTTTTCCTCCTAGCTTAATTGAAGTTATTTTCCATTGCCTCGAGGAGTAGCACTAGGTTAGAAACAACATCATACACCTCACTTTGGACTAAACCATACATGACAAAGCAAATACTAGTCCAGGTGGGAAGACAACAAACTATGATCAACGTGTAACGATCTAGATACGACAACTAGCTCATCCATAGAGTTTGACTGGATTGTGCGTAAACACTTGTATTCATATGGTTAAGTTTAGGGATACCTCGCCACTCATCACTAGTGGATCTCTCTACAAAGGCGAGTAAGCACAATCTTTGAGTGGAGATCTACATTTGGTGACATATAAATGTACATACTTGTGTTGATGAGGCTTATCTTATTAGCAATAGGATTATCTAAATCTATAATCTTGCCAAATTTTGACCAATAGAAATGATTACTTCCTTTTTCTAAAATTTCACTAAGAAACCAAGCAAATGTATCCAAATAGGAGTAGACCTAAAATACCTTTGGATGTTATTGTTGGCATTGCCTAGTCCATGGATCCATTTTTATTAGAGCAAAAGTTTCTTCTCACAAAACCAAGAAGCCATAGATAAAACTTCATTCATGATGGTATCTAAATTAAAAGAGAATAACATACCATTACCCTTGAGGAGGGTGATGCAGAAGGCATGCCTTAGCCATTTCTCATGTGTCCACTATGACATTCATTTAAGGGATGGAATGTGATAGGTGAAGGTCCCAACTAGTATGTGTTGAAAATGCCAGGTTTGGCATTGAATGATGCAAGATACTAAGAGTCTATTCTCTCATTAAGGAAATTGACACCTAGATGAGACACCAAGTGATGAGAGCGGTTACTCTAGCGGTTGATTCTAATTATTAGAGCAGTTACTCTAGTGGTTTATTCTAATTATTAGAACATTTACTCTAGCAGTTTATTCTAATTATTAGAGTGGTTACTCTAATTATTAGAGTAGTTTCTTCCAAGCCTATAAATACAGTGCCAAGGTACACAATTGGGAGGAAGTCTTTTTAGCAGTCAAGTAGCGAAACTCTTGTAGTCTATTTAAAAGTTAGAGTATTTTCCAAGTGTCTGCAGCAAGAGGTCTAAGTGTGGATAGATCTTTATTTGAGCATTGTGTACCTGAGCACACCTTGTATACAACAATAACGACAAGCTCTTCAATTCATCCTTGCAGCACTTGAGATTTGTTTTCTTACGCATTTCTTTTACTTTATTTTATTATGCATTTATTTTATTTTATTTTATTTTATGCACTTTACATTTATGTTATCAGCGTAGCAATTCATTTTGATCAATTAAGAAAATCGTTAAATTACACTCAGTACGATCACTTCGAGCATGCGTGTAACACTTGGTAACCTAGTAACGATTAGCGTTTGGTAATCCTAGTAGTGTTGCATTGGTTTAGGATGTGTACGGAAAGTGAGAATGAATTCTGGTGTTAGGATTAGTTAGAACTTAGTTAATGAGTAGTTAAGATAAATTAGTCACTTAGTTATCTCTCTCCTTCCCTACTAGCATAGGACATAAAAACATAAAAGCTATAAAAATCATATGTCTCAATCTTACTTAACCATACAATCGTGACATACAAGTAAGCTTGGGAAGACAATGATCAACCAACCCATCCTTGCTCCACAAGGATGCATAAGCACTTAGTCCTTGGAATTCGACTGGATCATGCATGAAATCCTCGTATTCATATGGTTGAGTGTAGGGGTACCTCGCTGCTCATCACCAAGTTATTAGGTAAATTAGTAGCTAAAATAGCATTTTGTGGATGTATTCTTTGCATTTGCTACACTTTGTTGAAACCCAAGTTGCATGACTTAAAAAACAAAAGTTGTAATAGTCAAAGAACTCTAAAAAATAATTATTGATGGTTAGCTATCTTTTCATGACATGTTGTTTAGAGTTTTTCCCTTCAAAGTTAAGAGAAAACAATCCTTTAAATCTAAAACTAAAGCTTTAAATCTATAGTAAACTAATTAACTTCCATTGTTGATATTGCAAAGTTATAAGAGGAGTTGCAAAAAATAGAAATATATGATTAATTTCACATGCCCTATTTGATTATGTTAATAGTTCATTGTTTACTAACTCAAAAGTATGTATGCAAGTAAGAATATATTGTACATATTATCTACATTAAGGATAATATATTATTACATTCATGTATCATTGTTGTACTATGATAATTTTACCATTTTTTGAAATGAAAAATTTTAATTTTTGCTTGTATTTTACATGAAAAATTACCCTAAAACAAGTACATAGGCATCAAATTGATGTATAGTTTTGTACGAACTATTTTGGAGGAGTAACTATTATTAGGTATTGCATTGAGAATGATAAAAATTAAATTTTTATTTAAAAATGTTAAATTTAACTTCACTAATATACATGTGATGTAGATAAGATTTTTATTCCTCAACACTACTCATTGGAATCAAACCTATACATTGGAGATTTCAAATTAAGAGCCATACCACTAGGCTAATACATCATTTCAGAAGTAGTAAAGTAGCAAAGGCTAGTACATGTGCAATTATAATTTTTACATTATAAAATTAAAGTGAAGCCTTAAATATTATTTGGCATCATGAGGAGGAAAGGGTTGTATGTGGGAGAACCTAAAGTAATTTGACTATAGGTGCATCCCCCAAAACATGATACCAACATGATACATTAGAATTATTATAAAAGAATTCAAAATTGAATTTTGACTTACATCCATTAAGATTACTTGCTTGAATCTATAACCTAAGTTTTCCATGCTATTACTCTTACCACTAAGTTAACATCTTATTTTGATCCATTAAGTATAACTCAAACTAGCATCCTCTTTGTTGTAAATCCTTGAACATGATAAACTATTATTATTCATTGATGAAATATCATTTTTCTCATAATTAATTACACCATTTATGTATACACCCCTATTGATTAAGCCCGTACCTATTAGGCATATAATATAGTATACTAAGCTCATAGTAGTTTCAGTTTTCCATGGATCATAGTAATTGTAGTAGAGGCAGGTAGGTAGAAATATTCCTCTTCATTATATTCCAACCTTTGTTAAAGGGAATAATAATGGATAATGCTAGTTTCAACCCAAGCTCTATTAATGCTAATAATAGTAACTAATGCCAGTTTCAAGTCATTGTATTTTTATTGGTGATATTACAATTGACAATCACAACCAATAGTTGAATGGTTACAAATATGTGTGTGTGTGTCTCCACAGAGACTACCTACTATAGTTGAACTTGTGACCTCAACTTTGAATATTAATACTCTTATTGTGATGCCTCAAGCATAATTCAAACTAGCAACTTCTTGATTGCAAATCCTAGTTAAATAACTACTTGAACCACTTGTCATTGACAAGCTTGAAAATTAGTATCACATTTAACTACTGGAAGCATGCATATTACCAAAAAAAGTAATTGTAAATTCATGCCCTTTTTATCATTAAATAAAAAGTTTTCTAGCAAAAAAAAAAGTTCATCTTTCAACTTAGAAATGGAATGGTTTAATCATGGGGTGTCAAACCCAAAAAATAATATTAATAATAGGAAAAAAAATTTAAAGGACATCACATACTTAACACTGAGTAGAAAATACCAAAAATAATATGGAAAGGAAAAATTTTCCAATTTTAGGGACGTTTGCTTAGGTGTTTAAACTTACAATTGATAATTTGAAAAATTAAGAGTGGAAAATTAATTGTTAGTAAGGAGGATTGTCCTAATCCTAACAACATTTGTATCACTTTTAACATCCATGTTTGAACTTAAAATAGCAAAAAGATTTGTCATAGTAATAGAAAACTTTGGTGAAATACTAACTTTTGTAGGAAAATAAGATAAAATAGAAAATGATGATATACATTATCTATCAAGATTGACCTTAAGTTGAGAATCTTTGCCATTAGCTATAGCGCACTTGGCAACATAAGTTTTAATTTGAGTTAACAATATTTTTTTGTTAGATATAGGGAAATTTACCTTATGAGCTCTTTGTTCAAATTGATCAATACTTCCTATAGTCTAAAAAAGAGTAAAAACATTTCCAGAAGCTTCTATCTCCTTTGGTTTCTTTATTGTTATTTGATCATTATTATTATTAACATTAATTTGATTTTATCTTCAACTTTAAATTGTTTTTTTTAATCTTCAACTTTAGTATGTTTTTTTCCATTAGCATTTTTTCTTGAGAAATAAAGATAAACATTAAACAAATATCCTCCACAATGACAAAAGTTACAAGAATTAGGAAGACTACAATATGTAATTAGCTAAATGTAATTTTTCTAACCTACTTGCAATACCAATTCCTTCTTACAATTAAGAGGATTGCTTTCAACAAACAAATGTCTATGAGAACCAAATGGTACGAAAATAAATTTCATATGCTTAATGGGATTGATAAGACTAATAATTTACAACCTATCTCTCTAAAAAATTAATAGAATATTAAATAGCTCAACAAACATGGAGCTTTAGAATATTTTTCAAATTAGGTATTAAAATCTGGTCCTCATATATGAATGATCAACATTACATGCTTATGCATAAATGACCTTATATATAGGGCACATTCCACCATGGAAGAATCACTTATCTCAATAAACTCAGAAAAAAGGAGAATAAAAAAAGAGAATAAATCCTACCATGAATGAGTTGAATGTTGTGTTTTTGCATCACATCATTTAACTATGAATTGAAACTTTGATTACAAAGCTAGTAATCCAAAATTTGAATGAACACATATTATGATTCAAGATCAACAACTAATGACTCATATACATCATTAGGAAGAACAAAATACAACATATTATTTGCATCAAAATCATTAATACAAGCATTACAAATTTTTGCTTGCCAACTAATAAATCTACATTATGAGAATCAACAAACATTTCTATATCAATGGAAGAAATAGAAATTTCAACATTGATAAAAGAAGACAAGGGGAATTTAGAATCCCCCATAGGGGAATGATCCAGAAAACTTGGAATAAAATGGTTCGATTAAAGTAAAGTATGACTTCTACAATAAAACATTATGGCATCATAGGGAATGATTAAAAAAAAAGTACTAACAAAGCTTTAAGGTAGTGTTAAAGGAAAAAGAGCATCTTTACCTTTAATGTATTTAAGAGGGAGAGTGTACAAATAATGAACATTATCATTTTTCTACAATCTCATTGTATTTAAAAATAGCTATTTTGAGAGTTCAGATTAAGATCCCACCACTTTCCATCAACCTTAAGAAGAATTGGACTTGTAGGTTTTGCTTTCAAAGTGTGGTGCAATATAATAAGGGATATAATTTTATTTCATGTTCTTTGTAAAATTATAAGGGCTTGAGAATATTCAAAACTTATGAAATGTTAGTTATATTATTAGCAAAATTGTTATTCAATGGGTCTTCTAAAGTTTTGCATAGATGTAATAAATATTTAGTTTCACATTCAATAGTCATGCCTTTTCTTTTCTCCAAATAACATTATTTCAAATATTACTTTATGAGTTAATTTGAACTTATTGATAATAATAATTATCATGTAATTTTATTGAAACTAAAAGTCAAACATCTTTTGTTACATGTGTAAACCCTTAGTGGAAATATGCATAGCATGTAGCAAGGTCAATTAAACTATTAACTTTAATTTGCCATTTATGGTACTTTTGCTCTAGAACAAGACATTCCAGGGATATGTGATACTCATCTTTAATCACATAAACAACAAATTCTCTCTTCTCCTAAAATCTTGAATCTTGACCCATCCTCCGTTTATTTTAATTCTACAATAATAGGAATCCAATTTTACTCCCCTAATTTAATATAGTAAGTAATAGAATGCAGAAGCAGACAAGTACACTCGTAGTAAATACACATAAAACAAATTCGCTACACTATGCAGGTTTGCATTCGTTTGCACCGAACGATGTCAAATCCATCAGCAAACATTACCCTTGCGTCAAATCAAATCACCTGGTTCGAAAACGTAATGATTGAAAAATACATCACGACCATTGCTCATGGAGGCATAGTATGCCGTTTCGAGCATTAGAATCAAATTCTACGTAAGCATTGATGATCAGAGGAATATGCTTGGAAGATGCCTACAGTAATCTAAATTAAATACATGAGCTTAAAAATATAAGCGCTCAAAAATATTTATTGAAAATTATGTTTCCCTGGGGACCTTGTCAGCAATTTACCATGCAATTGAAACGTTAAAATAATTCTTTTACATACGCTAGAAAAGCTCATATTCATCTTCAACAACTAAAATCACGCAAATGCCAGCATACCAGTAATTTTAATTTTTTATCGGTTCGTTACAACGTCTTCCACTTAATGCTGAGCCTTAAAGATGTATTCAAATTGTCATGCGGATTCATTGTTTATGCTTCCCGAGACAAGAATGGAATTTATTTTTAAAATTCGGATTTCAGCGACAGTAACTCACAGCACATTCCGTGTCGGAAAATTCAGTGTCCGCGCAAACAATAATTGCGGAAATTCATATTTCCACAAGTGGCTTGGCAGGCGTTACGAACTGGTCAACGAGAATTGAAATAAATAAATGCACAGTGCATGGACCAGGTCACCAAGCATTCCAACACTTCTTATTTATTGCAGAGCCCGCCCATGTTTTTTCGAAATTAAAAGTAAAAAATATGCAATATCTTGTTAGTGTTGGGTCGTTAGGCCGGTGCTTACAGAGATCTGCAGAAAGAAGTTGGTGCGTTGCTGCAAGGATATTGGCTCACATTGCTGTCATACGTTCACAATACAATCACACTCCCATATAATATGCATTATCAGTTGTTTCTTTGCGTCACCATCTTTGTCGTAGATGCGTTTGTCTTATGTTCGGCATGTGCAACAACCACTCGAGACCCTAAATACATTACGAATTTCTAATTGCTGTACTTTTCAATACTGGACACAAAAAACAATTTTTTGCAGATCCCCCGGAGTGCATGTATCTGCTCAAGAAGGATGCAAGAAAGTAAGAGCAACGGCAAAATAAAGGCAAAGAATTCTCCGTCTCGCACAGACACATCGGTGTTGTTCTCCAGCAAAAAGCTAAAGGTGAATAGCAAAAGCAAGAAAGAATCGGTAAAGAGAGTTGGAAGTAATAAAGCCACTATCCACTGGACCGACCACAAAAGCGGATCGTTTCCGGCAACATTGTTCGATTTCATTGCATCACAGACGAGCGGACCTCAGCTAACACAGAAAACACGTGAAATTTGTTGAAACGGAATCGAAACACACATAGCAAGGTTGAAACATCGACTCCTATTCGTTGCAGTACAAAGCGGTTCAAACACCAACGCAGATGAAAGGAGCAGACTCCAGTTTGTAAGAATACAAATGGAGTGTGAAAAAAAAAATGAAAACAAATGTAGAGATTGCGAATTCCGAATTAATTTCTTTACAGAGTTCAAAGGTTCACTCCAGTACCAACAGAAAGAGAAATGCACTGAAAAGAAGTGCAAAGAACAAACCAGTTCCAAATCCAATTCCAACAACAGATACAAATTATATTAACATCGTAGAGATGAAACTGTAACGTAGGAATTCCCAACTTTCGATCCATTTCTTTCAATTACATACAGAAACCAATTCCAGCAGCAGCAATGAAATAAAATATAAATAATTTCATAAAAGTGAGGTACATATCTCAAATCTCACGAAATCTTGCATCCGGACCTCTGAATCTTTCCTTCGGTAAGGCAGTTCACACCAAAACACAAAAAGGGCCTTAAATTTGCAGAAGAACCGGAACCTAATATAAAATGTGCCGTAACTGTAATCTCTGTAAATCTTTTCATCCCAGCCATCCGTTACCGGCATTTGCAGGTATTATCGGAATGCGAAATGACGGACTCAAACATGCCGACGAGAACCTTGACCTTGCTGCCGCCACTGTCTCCAGTCTGCGAAGGCTTGCTAACGGCTTCCTCAATATCGTGATCGATCATCCAATCCTCACCGGATTTCTTCTTCTCCGACTCCTCCTCGCCGTCTTCGCCTTCTGGAGCCAGAGTCGGCCGGTAGCACTCGCCCCAGCGCTTCCGCGAACGCTGCTTTTCCTCGCTCTCTCCTTCAAACCCTAGCGCCAAACTCGAATCCTCTTGAAAAGCCTCTGCGTCTTCGCCGTTTTTCGCAGAGTCACCACCGGAGCTCTCTCCATCGCCGCTTTTCTCAGATTCCGCAAAAACAGCTCTCCCGTTGCCGTTATTCGACGAGGATCTGCACAAAGATCGCACTTTCGCCTTCGTTTTGGACACTTCCTGCTCCGCTTTTGTGCCTTTACTTCCGCCGGAGCTTTTTCTCGCCGATCTGCTCATGCCATTGCCGGAACGCGCTGGATTTCGAGTAGACGCGGAATTCGGAGAAGCCGCAGCAGAACCAGCAGCTTTCACGGGGGTTTTCTTCGGCGATCGGCCAAAGCTCTGGTGATCAGTAACGCGAGAAGAGGCCTTTGTAAGATTAGTAGGACCGGAATTCGCACTGCCGTATTTGCAGATATCGTGACACGAGGATCGCACCGCCTTGAAATTCTCTGCTTCAGAAACTGCAGCAGCCGCCGCAGCCGCTGCGTGAGTCTTCTTGTTATTTGCTCTGGATTTTGCAGATTTTGAAGCCGAAGTTGCTGAATTACTGCATTTCTGCTGCTGCAATGTTGTCGCTGCTGCTGTTGTCGTCGTCGTTAATGCGTGATCCGGTTTCTGAGTTGCAGACACAGTTCTGGCCATGACTGAAAGTGAAGCTGTGAGTGAGCGAAATGAATCTAAACAGGGACGCCAAAATTTGCAGAACTGGGCCATATAAACTCCACTGTGCCATAAACGAGTGCGCGCCTTCGGCGCTGGGATCGCATCCGGATCGTCCGATCTGATCGCAACGCGTGCCTCGGATGCCACGTCGGTGGGGCTCTCTGACGTGACACGTCGGCGGGGAATTATGGCGTTTTTAAATTAGTGGATTACGGATGGCCTCCACTGGCCATCTTCATAAACAGCATTAATGCCGTATTTTTGTAGTGTGCATTTACAAAAACGTATCTAATTAAAGTACTATGTTAGAGACAAAAATAATTCTCCAAAGAGAAATTTTTTTTATGAGTTTATGAACCTCAGCGAAGGTTTTTAGAATTTTGAAAAGAACTTGACAATGACATGGATCAAAATATATTTGATTTAGTATTGGTGGGTACTACATTGTAGATTATGCTGCAACATCCAACATCCTAGGCACCACGATAATCCTTTAGGAATGTGATGTTGGATTTACGTATCTCTCTGGTTTGAATTGGGGTTGGTCTTTTTCATGTTATTTTTTGTATATGGCACCGTTGATGAGGAGGATGAGCTGGTGAGAAGGTTGGGTCTTGGACCATGCCTTTGAATACAAAAAGGTGATGTTGTACCCACCATAGCTTTGCTAAAATGATAATTGTCAAAAATCTTGATTGTGGAGAATGCTTGGTGCACCTTCGGAGTTTTGGATATCTCCTTGGACATGCGGGCCAATGGTGGGGTTGGGGTGATGGATCATGGTTTGAACACGGAAAGTTAATGCGGGGGAGGTCCCTTAGATCATGATTTGTGTGAAAATTGGTTTCGGGAATTTATGTAAGATGTTTTGTGAAAATCCAGGATAAATTGTGGCAAAGAGTAAATGAAGAACATTGAATGTATCCCGTCTCGTCATCCCAAATTATCTTTCACTGCAACGTTAGGTAAGTAGTAAAGTCGCTTAAATCTGAAATATTTGAAGAAGTGTTATTGCATGCAAATATGTTATGATAATTCACTATGTAATGTAATATAATTTAATTGATAAGAAGTTAGTTTATGATAATTGACAATGTAATTTAATATAATTTAATTGATAAGATGTTGGTTTTGTTGTAAGAATCTTAAGATAAAAACCTTAGGTAATAGGATCAATTTTAGTTGGCAATTATAAGTTAGAGACAATAATTGAAGATTTCAGTTTCATAATTTTGTTAGCTATAATTTTTTTCATGGGTTGGAGGGGTCATGGGATGGGGTGACTAAGGTGGAGGAGGAGGAGATAGGAAAGATGCATCAAGGTGTTAAACCCATAACTAAATGACTATGTAGATCCCTAGGACATATAACTGATACAAACTTTCAAGATACTTTCATTAAACATAATGCCGTGCTCATTGAAATTGAACTTTCATGATTAAAAAAAAAAAAAGAATCGTCACATGGAGCCTCTAATGCACATCCTGCTAAGTGGGGTCCTAAGAGGGTTTGTGTGTTAATTATTAAGAGGTAGGCATCATGCTTACTAGGATAGAGGATGGTACCGAAACCAAAATTAGATGACTACATGTACCTTGAGGATATATATATCCTATATGACCTTTCATAATACTTTTGGTAAATATAATAGTATACTACATTAGCATATATGTAAGAATCAAACCGATGATTTGCAAATCACAACTTGCATGCTTTAACTTAGTAATGCCTTATTGACAATAGTGTGTTAGTTATCATTTTTGACTCATTGACTATAAGGGTTGTTGAAACATAAAATAATTTGACTAGAAGTACACTCCAAGACATATAGCTAATATGATATATTAGAAGAATTATATAGGAAATTAATGATATCTCAAGTGTGAGTGAAACTAACAACCTATAACTTGTAAATCCTTATTGGAAAATGAGCTAACAACTTAAGCCACCTATCATTGGCAACTTATATAATATAAGTCACTAGTTCATTTAATTGCTTATCTTATTGTCTAACAAGTGATATGCAGATAATAAATTACTAGTTCAAATTATACTTGACTTGCATTTATATTCTACTTAAGTTCTACATGTTGGCAATATGTCATTGGGGTATACATAGTTAGTTTGTTGTGGGTTTCAACAACTATCCCCCTTCCGCCTCTCCTCCAACAAAATGTTAATTAAATTAAATTATGCTAAGATAATTATTAAAAATAAGCTTTTTTAATAGATTCATAAGGTATTCTATTAATATTTGATTTGACATCTTTTGTACAAGTCTAATTATCCAAGGATCCTACGATCAAAGATTTAATAAAGATATTTTTAATAAATAATCCAATCATATGATGTACATTGATGAGAGCGATTACTTTAATAATTAGAGTGGTTATTATTAGAGTGGTTACTCTAATTATTAGAGTGGTTATTATTAGAGCAGTTACTCTAATTACTAGAGTGGTTACTCTAATTATTAGAGTGGTTATTATTAGAGCAGTTATTATTAGAGCAGCTATTCTAATTATTAGAGTAGTTGCTCCCAAGTCTATAAATATAGTGCCCAGGTGCACAATTGGGAGAAGTCTTGTAGCAGTCAAGTAGTAAAACTCTTGTAGTCTATTTGAAAGTTAGAGTATTTTCCAAGTGCCCACAGTAGGAGGTCAAAGTGTGGATGGATCTTTATTCGAGCATTGTGTACTTGAGCACACCTTGTGTACAGCAATAAAGACGAGCTCTTTGATTCATCCTTGTAGCACTTGAGATTTGTTTTCTTACACATTTCTTTTATTTTATTTTCTTATGCATTTATTTTATTTTATGAACTTTACATTTATGTTATTAGCGTAGCAATTCATTTTGATCAATTCAGCAAATTGTTAAATTACACTTAGTACGATCACTTCGAGCATGCGCGTAACACTTGGTAACCCAGTAACGATTAGCGTTTGGTAATGCCAATAGTGTTGCACTGGTTCAGGATGTGTATGGCAAGTGAGAACGGATATTGGTGTTAGGATTAGCTAAAGCCTAGTTAATCAGTAGTTAAGTTAAATTAGTCACTTAGTTATCCCTCTCTCCTCCCTTATTAGCAGCAGGACATAAAAACATAAACGATATAAAAATCATATGCCTTAAGCTTACTTAACCATACAATCATGACATACAAGTAAGCTTGGGAAGACAATGATCAACCAACCTATCCTTGTTCCACAAGGGTGCATAAGCACTTAGTCCTTGGAATTTGACTAGATCGTATGTGAAACGCTCATATTCGTATGATTGAGCGTAGGGGTACCTCGCCACTCATCATTGGCACCGTTGTCGAGGACTTAGTTGTTTATGCGCTAACTAGAACATAGGAAATCATTCACATCATTGAAATGAACCCTTAGGGTTGATTGAGAAAATAATAAACAAGAATACATTGCACACTGAATAGACAAGTATGTCTCCTTCTTTGTACGAAAGCGCCTCACCGCCTAGGTTTGAAACAGGAAACAGTCGATGGCGTAATACACATGATGTTGATCCGCCAGTCCCTCAACAAGTTTGAGTGGTATATATTTATGCCGATGAGTATATACCAAAATTCACCTTTATCCTCCATCAAGACGAACAATTGTGTTGGTGAGACTTAGAAGGTAACATAGTGTTACCTCCCGATTATTCAGTTCCAAGCATGCTTCTTTGTGCTCTCACATGAATTGGCATGCTGCACTTACATGCAGAATACGTTGTGCAAGAGCATGACTCGAGAGAATACCATCCCATGGGGGCACAACATCAAAGGGACTTGCAACAAGAGAGACATCATAAGTCTTTGAAGGGTAAGTGGTCCTAGGATGTCCCACATGTCTTAAGTGATAATGAGGGTGGTGGACCTACCTCAGGTAGTCGCCCACACAACGATGTTCCTCCCCTTAACTTTGGCCAAGGGGTTGTGTATCAGATATACAACGATGTTCCTCCCCTTCATTTCACTATTCATAACCTAGGTTTTGATACCCACGGGCATAAAGGGTCTGAAAAAGGGACACGAACTCATAATAAAGGTGGACATTCTAATCGCAATCGCAATCGGGGCCAATACCGTAGAAGAGAAGGTAGCAGACACAGTCATGGTGACGGTTCTACTTCTTCTTCACCTTCATCATCTCCTTCACCCTCTCCTTTAATATCCGGACGTGGTCATAAAGAAAAAGACCATGGGGATAAAGGTAGGCAAAGTGAAAGTCATTGACAAAATAGCCAAGAAAGGGGACAAGGGCACTCTAGAGAGTCACGACATAGAAGAAGGGAGAGTAGGGAACAATGTAGGCATCATAGATGCCATGGACAAGACAATCACGATGAACTCCTACTCACTATTCAAAGTATGTTAAACATAACTGAGGCTATTAGAATTCCAACAAGGCACCAGAAAGATAGTAGGATCAAGAGATTAGATATGAACAACATTCCATGATTTGAAGGGGGATACAACGCTAATCCTCAGAATCATTTACAACCATTCCATGATGCGTGTGCCTTACAAAACATAGAGAACGAATGGCAAAAACTTAAGTTGTTCCCATGAACATTAGTTAAAGAGGTAGAAAGCTGGTACCGGTCTTTAGAACCAGAATCCATTCGTAGGTGGAATACTATGTTAGAACTATTTAATGACAAGTACCAAATGTACTCCCGAGTGTCTAACTTGTGAAAGCAAATCCAAGGCTAGAAACAAGGAGGACATGAACCCTTGGATGCTGCCATGGGCCGATATTATGCACTGTTACATCATTTTCCTAGCCATGGTTATTCGCAAAGGGATCAATTACGCCATCTTGTGGATGAGCTTAGGCATGAAACGAGAAGAACCCTTGGGACTTATGCCCAAGGAAGACTATCCAAGCTTAGGTCCCATCAAATTCAAAGACTATTGGAGCAAGTTGCTAAGGAAGAAGGTGAGCTACGGAAGAGAGAAAGTGCATAAGAGTATAACCGAGATCCTTCCCTTTGGAGGAGGGGAGTAAGATTTTGTAAGGATGAAGAAGAGTCATCACTCGAAGAGATGGTGAATAGGAAAAATTTGCCTATCCAAAAGTTGACATTAGAAGTATTGGAAAAGGTAGAACAAATGTGGGATTCCCTAGACAATAGATTTCAATATGTTCTTAAAATAGTAGAGGAGTCTCAAGAGCAAGGTCGTGATCGCGAAAAAAGAAAAAAGAGAGAAGTTGAACATGCATGTAGCAAGGGTAAGGGCAAAGTTGCCATCATTGAAGAGGTTGTGGAGCTAGAAATAGACAATGATAGTGGATGTGAAATATGTCAATATGACCATCTTAAGGGATGTTGCCTTGTAATCTCACATTCGCAAGAGTTTGGGGTGTATGCACTCAACCCACGATTGAACAAACAGCAAGCACCCCAAAGGTTACCTTACCTCCAAGGTAACCTAAGATAGTTCCACCAACCCTTAATGTATTATCCAAGTGGAACTCCACAACCGATTGAGCAATATCAACAGTGGTAGCACCCACAATCATGGGGAATGCTACCACTAAGGTAACAGTATCCTTACTGGTAACCTGACCCATATGGATATTACGTGCAGTAGCCAATCTTCCCACGTGACTCTATTGGTCACATCACTCGTCAACCTTGCTACCGAGCCCACGAGTATTATGGGACTTCCTCTTCTAGGGGTGATATTCTACAAGCATATCATCCTTCTCATCTGGCCACATCTCTTCCACCAATAGCTCCACTACCACCTGCTCCAGCTATGCAAGGTGAAATCCCTACCCAGCCGTAGCAAAGTAATGCCATAAGGGATGTTAACTCTCAACCTACTATTGATTCCAACAACCACATGAAGAAAAGAAATTTCTTTAGAACCAACAGAACAACCAAGCCCTTGCAATCACAAGCGGTTTATTCCTTAGATGCCTTAGTATCAATCAAAACTTTGGAGCCCCCTTCAACCTAATCATTGCACTCAATGCATACGGTCATGCTAACACATGCCGTCACTGATTGGATCAAAGCTGGCCACCTTCCTAAGAAATTATCTGATCCTGGAAGTCCTCTAATATACTTACAAATCACTAGAAATGCACCATGCAAGGCTCCTTTGGATTCAGGTTCCACCTTCAACTTGATTTCTCAAGAAATGTACAAGGCCCGGAACCTGCCTCCATTGAAAAAGAGCAACATCCATCTAGAGTTGGCCGACCAGTCCATCACTATCCCATTGGGATTGGTGGAAGACATTGTTACCACTATTTGTGGGTGGTCGTACTCAGCTGACTTCCTAGTGATTCAGGTAAACAATGGTAAGGGGGACTTCCCAATCATAATGGGAAGAGCATGGCTAAGCACCATCGATGCACGCCTAGGAATTTGTGATCTTTCCCTAGAAATATCAAAGGAAAATGCATTTGGAAAGATCGAGAAGAAGAAAGTTCTGTGTATTGCATATAGTGACACAAGGTGTAATTGCATGTAGAGGTTATGGTTTGGAAAGTTTAGCATTGCCTGCATGCAATCAGTGTGCACAAGTGATTAACATACAAAGATGCCTGTATGCAGCAACCACATGACAAGAAGACATCCAGTGGCTGACAGCTAATTAAGAAAGCAGTTCACTCATATGCATGGAACCAACTGAGGGTTTGACTTGTGATTACATCGATAGCATAAACGCATTAGAGAAAGTCCACTACTAACTTCCAAGTCTTAACCTTGAAGAGCCCCTTGAGCTGAAATCATTGCCCACCGATATGGAATACACATTTCTTAAAAATGGAACACTGGTGATTATCAACGCTAAGCTTGCTCCTCAACAGAAAGAAGAACTGTTGAAGGTAATAAATAAATGGTCAAAAGCCTTCACTTGGTCATATCCCAAATTAACTAGAATAGATCCTAGGATATGCCAACATAGAATTTACACTGACCCCTCCATGAAGCCTCGAAGATAACTGCAGAGGTGATTGAACCCTAAGTTGAAGTAAGTAGT
This sequence comes from Gnetum montanum, assembly GCA_015680685.1. Lineage (NCBI taxonomy): Eukaryota > Viridiplantae > Streptophyta > Gnetopsida > Gnetales > Gnetaceae > Gnetum > Gnetum montanum. The sequence continues at coordinate 185,216 of MNCI01002495.1, read as the reverse complement.
AAAGGAAGAAATCGAATAGCTTCTTAAGGCTAGATTCATATACCCCATTGCTGATAGTGAAAGGGTTAGCCCCTTAGTTATTATGCCTAAAAAGGGAGGTAAATGGAGGGTGTGCATAGATTTCAGGCCACTAAATATGACAACATTCAAAGATCACTTTACATTGCCATTTGTCAACCAAGTCTTAAACACCATCGCAGGGCATCGCTATTACAATTTTCTGGATGGATATAGCGAATATAAACAAATACAAATAGCCCCAAAAGACCAAGCCAAGACTACATTCACCAATCCTTGGGGAACGTTTGCATACAAACAGATGCTGTTTGGCTTGTGCAATGCCCTTGTAACATTTCAATGACTAGTTCTAAGCATATTCCAACAACAGATAAGGAATGACATGGAGGTTTTTATGGACGATTTCTCCACCTATGGAGAAAAATTTGATCAAGCCTTGGACTAGTTAGAGCAAGTGTTAAAAAGATGTGTAGAAACCAATTTGAGGCTGTACTAGTAGAAAAGCCATTTAATGGTCTAAGAGGACGTAGTACTAGGGCAAAAAATCTCACACATAGGGATAGAGGTAGACCTCAAGAAAATTAAAGTTATCCAAGGAATTACCCATCAATCGGAAATTGTCAAAGATATTTGGTCATTCCTTAGACATACTAGCTACTATAGGAGATTTATTGAGAACTTTTCAAAGGTTGCCAAATCATTGGTGGAATTAATGAAAAAGGATGTACCTTTCGAGTGCACCAGGGAATGCGAATTAGCTTTTCAAAATCTGAAACAGAAGCTAGTAGAAACACCCATTCTACAAGCTCCTGACTGGTCCAAACTATTCCATATCATGATTGATGCATCCAACTATGCCTTAGGAGCTGTACTTACATAGTTAGATGACCAAAAGCGTCCTTATTACATCCACTGTACAAGTAGAAGTATCGTTGGTGCACAACTTAACTACACTACCACAGAGAAAGAATTAATGGCTGTAGTGTTTGCACTAGAAAATTTTAGACCCTATGTATTGGGATATAAAGTATATATACATATAGATCATAGTGCAATCTGGTTCCTCATAAATAAGCCAATGGTAAGCCCTCGTATCATATAATGGCTTGTAATCTTACAAGAGTTCGATCTTACGATGATCGATTGTAAAGGCACTAAGAACGTAGTTGTTGATCATTTATCTTGATTATGATGGGACAATAAAGAGGATGAGTATCCAATTTTTGATTATTTCCCAAATGAATTCCTCTTTGTTGGTGTAGTGAATAATCAATCACCCACAGAGACAAACTGGTACAGTAGCATTCTTACCTATCTCCTCACACAACAAATACCACAAGAGTTAAACCTTAAAAAGAAACAATAGTTTCTTCACCAAGCCAAGTACTTTATGGAGATTAATGGGCAACTTTACAAAGTGTGTCCTGATGGCTTGGTTCGATGGTGTGTTCCTGATATAGATCAATTGAGAGTTCTCCAAGATGCTCATGAGGGTCCTTGTGGGGGTCATTACACTGGGAGATGAATGGCTATCAAGATCTTGCTTGCAGGATATTATTGGCCTACATTATTTCGGGATGCCCATCGTTTTGTCCAATCTTGTGAGCACTATTAATGTGATGGGAGAATGACTGCTAGAATGGAGGGTTCGCAACAATGGATCCAACCGTTAGAGCCCTTTGACATTTGGGGAATTGATTTTATGGGGCCAATTACACCAATGTCCAATGGAAAAGCTTATATTATTATTGCTATTGATTACCTAACTAAATGGGCAAAAGCTGCTTCTGTTAAGGATTGTACATCATCTACAGCTACATGATTTGCTCAACAACAAATCATTAACAGGTTTGGTATGCCTCATGCACTTATTTGAGACAATGGTACCCACTTCACAAGTGCAACTTTTTAGAAATTAATGCAACACTTAGGGGTTGAGCATAAATTGACTACACCATACCACCCCCAAGAAAATGGTCAAGCAAAAGTCACCAACAGGGAGATTATGAAAATATTAACAAGAACTATTAGCAAGTTTAGGTGAGACTGGAGCACTAAACTGAATGATGCTCTTTGGGAATATCACTCCATATGGAAACTCCTTATAGGCTAGTCTCCCTATGAGTTAGTGTATGGTAAATTACCAACACTTCCCATTCAAACTGATCTCCGTACACTATCCATGACATGTGACCTCAACCTTGACCTTGACGTAGCACAGAAACAATGGTTAGTAACCCTTAACTTGCTAGATGAAAACTGACTAGCTGTCCTATCATCTAATGAATTGCACAAGGCATTCAATAAATAATGTCATAACCTAAGGATTAGAAAAGTTAAATATCAACCGGGAGATAAGGTTCTCTACTAGAATCCTACACATGTGCCACAATGTATGAAATTTCAAACATTGTGGGAAGGACCTTATATTGTTTATGCAACTTTTCCTTTAGGGGCCATGAAAATATACAAACCTAAGAGCCGAGACAAGAAACTATTGGTCAACGTGCAACAAACCAAACCTTTTCATGAGCTTAGGATAGCCAGTACACATGCTACCTTTGTTGATGGACAACCTTGCTCACTATTTCAAATCTCCTCCTTCCAACTCAGTTGTGGGGGAGATGGCCACCTATGCTAACTGTTCTAGGCCCTCAGTTCTTTTTGAATTTTTGTTTTACACATTCTTCCAACTTTTCTTATTTTTGTTTTACACCATCGTTCATGTTTTTACTGTTTCTTTGTTTTCTCGATTTACTTTTATTCATCATCTAATAAGTGCTCATGATGGTGGATTGAATTATATCATATTGATTGTTAATGTTTAGTTTTTACCTTTGAATTATGATGTTGATATTAAGGTATGGTTATTTTGGTAAAATAGGCAATGAGTCCACGTTGTCCACTCATCCATACAACTGTATGGTCTCCTTTGTCTTGGAATTGTACAGTTCCCTTTTTCTAAGTAAACTTGTTAATGAATTGGTGGCTGGGTACTTTTCAAACCAAGGAAAGACTCAAAGGATGAAAAGGGTGTGACTTCAAGGGGATTTAATGCATTTGTGCTAGCCATTCTCTTGGGTTTTCTGCCATTCTGACATTGTTCAAAGATTGGGAAGCTGAGTGAATAAAAATAAGTCTTTGCATGGTGTGGTTCTCACAAAAAAAGAAAAAAAAAAGAAAAAAAGAAAAAAAAGAGTGAGAATTCAAAGCACACCCCTTAGACATAATAAAGCAATATGGGCTACAAGCACTAGTTATAGAATTGAAAATATATGTTACCCATGCCTGAAAGTTCCCTCTAATTAAGGCCCTTTCTCGCTTCCTATTTCTCCATCTCGCTCTCTTTGGAATGGTGGTAACTTTTTGTGGAAGCATTCTTGTTAGTTCAGGTGGATGGATTGGTCAAGTGTATTGATGCAAGGTCACTAGATGTGGTTTGTTTGAGTCTGGATTTGGGATGAGTTCTACTCAGTCACATTAACCATAAAGTACACAAGGTGCTTTACACAACCTTGTTCTTGGGATTCCATTCCATTCTCTCCTCTTCATCTTTCTTCCCATTTTCCACCTCATTGCAAATTTTATCATTAGTCTATTCTAGGTTGATGCATTATTTTTCTTTGGTGAATTCTTGTGGGTAAGTTTTTAGCTCTTGCTTCCAAATGACATTCCTAGAGCCTACAAACTCTTTGGTTTGTGGGTTTGTCAGGCAATAAAAGGCATGAGCCTACTTTGGGGAGGACCCACTAGCATTCCTTTCTGGTGCAATTGTTAAGTTCTTTTCCTTAAACATTTCCTATAATTAATCATCTCTTGTTTCATCCCTATCCATGACATCTATTTTATTGGCGTTGTCACTGTTATTTTTTCCCATATTTCTTGTTCCTCATATTTTTCCATCTTATAGCTACTGGAGGTTCACTCTTACTCGTGGGGGTCTTTGCACAAATTTTTCAATTTTCTCCATTTTACTATTCACCTAAACTCTACACCTTAGGTAGTCACCTGTGATAAATTTTTGAACCAGTTTCCGCCATAACAACAACTCAGCCAATGCACTTCATATTGAGGCAAGGTATCAACTACATTGTGGTTTATCTATCCTTGCTCATTTGTGACTATGTTGTGTGTGTAGATGGTGATCATACAAACAATGGACTGGGCTTGGAGGAAGCACTCAGGATGGACCAAAACTGGAGCATTTACGAAAGGAGCAAGTCTGGTGGCATGGCTATGGATAAACAACGGAAGGTGCAATCTTAGCATTGGTGACAACATGCTTCATTTTCTTTCTCTCTCTTTCTCTACAAGTTGCTAAATAAAGGCTTGGATGTCATTTATATATGAGTGTTCACCACAATGGTCATCAATACTAATGTTGTAATATGCTTATTGATCCATTCACTGGGCATGTTGAATTTGTCATCCCATTCCACTGTCAGTTGTCAATTAGTCAATAATCCCATACCTTCCCAATATTTTGTAAGGAACTCAAGGACAAGTTTTTATTCATTCGTAGGGATATGATGAGAGCAGTTACTCTAATAATTAGAGTTGTTATTATTAGAGCAGTTATTATTGGAGCAGTTATTCTAATTATTAGAGTGGTTACTCTAATTATTAGAGTAGTTGCTCCCAAGTCTATAAATACAGTGCCTAGGTGCACAATTGGGAGAAGTCTTGTAGCAAACAAGTAGCAAAACTCTTGTAGTTTGTTTGAAAGTTAGAGTATTTTCCAAGTGCCTGCAGCAGGAGGTCAAAGTGTGGACGGATATTTATTCGAGGATTGTGTACATGAGCACACCTTGTGTATGGTAATAAAGATGAGCTCTTTGATTCATCCTTGCAGCACTTGAGATTTGTTTTCTTACACATTTCTTTTATTTTATTTTCTTATGCATTTATTTTATTTTATTTTATTTTATGCACTTTACATCTATGCTATTAACATAGTAATTCATTTTGATCAATTTAGCAAATTATTAAATTACACTCAGTAGTATGCGTATAACACTTGGTAACCCAGTAACGATTAGCGTTTGGTAATCCCAGTAGTGTTGCACTGGTTTAGGATGTGTACGACAAGTGAGAACAGATACTAGTGTTAGGATTAGTTAAAGCCTAGTTAATCAGTAGTTAAGTTAAATTAGTCACTTAGTTATCTCTCTCTCCTCCCTTATTAGCAGCAGGACATAAAAAAATAAAAGATATAAAAATCATATGCCTCAAGCTTACTTAGCCATCCAATCATGACATACAAGTAAGCTTGGAAAGACAACGATCGTCCTTGTTCCATAAGGGCGCATAAGCACTTAGTCCTTGGAATTCGACCAGATTGTGTGTGAAACACTCGTATTCATATGGTTGAGCGTAGGGGTACCTCTTCACTCATCATACATCTTATGCAAGTCTCATTGTAGATATTAAATTTATTATTATAGGTTTTACTAGGAAGACCAAGCTTTTTTGAACCTATAAATATGTTTTCTTTTCCTCACTCAAATGTTCAATGGACTACTACATATGATCATAGCTTGTTGATGGATGGCAAGTATGCCTCAATGCCCAACCATATGATCTACAAGCATTGTGGTTGACTATATCATAATTTATGGAAAGGATAGGTTAAATGTCTATGAGTAGTGCGCATTAATCACAAGTTATTATCTTCCAAGTCATGTTTGTAGTAGGATCATAGTGTATGGTTAAATATGACTTAGATATATGATCGATGATTTTGTTTGGCCCATATTAACTAAAAATAAAAATGTACTGAAAATGGAATATAATCTATACTAAGGCTAACTATGAGTGTAAGTAAAAGTAAAGTCTCAAACTATTACAAGTGATCAATGTTTATTCCATGATATTCAATCACATTCTTGGATATTCATACTAACTATTAGGATTACCAAACTAGTGCATTGCTTGGTGTAGCAAGTGTCTAGTTGCTAGGATCACCAAACTAGTGCATTGCTTAGTGTAGCAAGTGTTTAGTTGCTAGGATCACCAAACTAATGCATTGCTTGGTGTAGCAAGTGTCTAGTTGCTAGGATCACCAAACTAGTATAGTTTAATGCTTAAGATTATGTCACATTCATTTTGTTAATGATTGAACATGAGATGCAAATGTAAATATATATGCTAGAAATTAGTAAATAAATGCTAAAAAATAAATATAATCTAAGTCAAAGTGTTGTAATGTGAAGAAATTAATCTCAATCTTTATTCTCATTATGGGTACATTCTAACATGACCACTCAAATAAAGACTCTGGATAACTAACTTAATGACATGCTATAGGTAGATGACTTCTACAAAAAATGAGAAAAAAATTAATAGAATTTAGCTACTATGAACTAAAACTATTATCTTTTCACCAACCCAATACATGTATTTATAAGTGAGGATAGACTAGAATACGTTGCATCTTCAACATTGTAACTAACAAACAAAATTTTTTTATTAGTCTTTAATTCCAAGATAATGATTATGCCAATATTTCTTGATGAAACATCATCTTAATCTTAAGCTTCTCAACATAAGATATATGATGTTTCATCATACCCCTATGACTCACCAAAAGCTCAACCTAGGGTTGTACAAAATGAAAGAACTTCAATTACAAAAATTGTAGGATGACTAGGACTAGATTGATTACATAATTAGCTACATGATAAAATTACAATTACTACATTCGATAAAATTTTAAAGTGATTAGCCTTTGTATAAAATTTACATTTTGATAAGATAATTGATGAGCTATGAGGTACCCCTATGCCCAACCATATGAATCACTAAGGCATTATGCATGATTCTGTCAAATTCCATGGACCTATAGTTCTCTAGTACACTAGCTCCTCTAGGAAGTGAAATGGGCATTGAGAATGTTTGTTGTCTTCCCAACTACATTTGTGAGACTCAAGGGTATGGTTTAAGTGTAATTGAGATATATGATTTTTTATCGTTTTATATTTTATAGATGTGATTACCTACAACAATAATGAATAGTGAAGTAATTTAAAATCTAATTTTTTATTGCCTATCTAGCCTAACATAAGTAAATGTACAACTTTCTTGAACACATATAGTGCTATTGGGCTACCAAACATTAAGCTTTGTTGGGTTTCTAAGTACTATATGTATGCTCAAAGTTGTGCTTGCATTCATTAACTACTAGAAATAAATTGCTTAATTGAAATGTTGTAAAGTAAAGTGCATTAAAAGAAACATTAATCTAGTCTTAGTGCTGCAAGGATTGTCAAAAGAGTTTGTTTTATTCCCACCACATTGCTGTGCTTAGGTACATTAGTGCTCGAATAAAGAACTGTACACACTTAGAATCCTTCTATGGGCACTCAAAAAATATTCTAACTCTGAGGAAAATAAATTGCAAAAGCTTTGCTACTTTGGCTGAAAACTAACATGAAAAAAATTGACTCAAAACAGAAGCCCATGTGCTATATTTATAGGCCAACATATATACCCCAATGTTGCAGCAAGAATTTGACGTTGCAGCCCTGACATCACAGCGACTGCAAAATGTGTTTTATCATACCCCCACAACTAAATAAAAACTTTTCCTTGAGTGTAGAAGAGGAGGAATAAGTTCCTTACAAAATATATTGGGTAGGTATGGGATTATTGACTAACATACAAATTGACTCAAATGGAACAACAGACTCTGAGTGCCCGAGTGTATGGAATTATATCTTTTACAAAATTGGGTGTTCATGATAAGAGAAGTGAACACCTTGAATAACACTAACATCCAACACCTTTTGGTAGCTAAAGAATGAGAGAGAAGAGATCCAATGATCATGAATGGCTGTCATTGTATGGTATTGCTGTATCATCCTTGGTGAAGATAGTCTCGCTTCTAGTCCATGCTTCCCACTGCAATCACAACAGAATCATAAATTAGTATGCAATGTGTAACACATAATTGTTAAATGCCTTATCTCATCGGTGGTTGCACTCAGCTAGGTTGTGATTCTAGTTGATTGGTTCCTTGAGTAGTGTTAGTGGGAAGGCTGGCAAATAAGGTAAAATAGATAAGTGGTCCATTAAATTTGAAAAAGTTTAACATAAGGAAATATTTGAAGAGGGTGTAAGAATTCAAAATTATAAAAAGAAAATTCACTGAAAAATGTTGTGAAGATGTGCACAATTGGATGTCAATGATGGGATAAACAAAAAGAATTTGATTGTAAGAGTGTCTAAAGGTAAAGAACTTAACTAACCCAACCAAAAGATATGCAAGTGGGTCCTTCCCAAATTAGGCACATGCCTTTTATGCCCTTGTATAACCTCAAATCAAAGAGTCCATGGGCTCTGTGGATGATTAATTATTATAGAAGGTTAAGTACAAAAACCCAGAAGAAACTAACTAAGAATTTTAACACATCAAACTAGGACATCGAACCAAAACATGAAACTGAAAATGAGGTGAGATATGGAAACCATAGATGGATGAGAGAGAGAGTGGAATGGAGTTCCTAATTAAGGTCACATGAAGCCCCTTTTGGATTTTGTGGTTACATGACTTGATAGAAGTCATCCTTAGTGTAGACCAAGACCAACCATGTTCAGTGACTCTGCATTGTCATTCTAAGACTAGTCCATCCCGTGAGATACAAGAGTGCTCCCATAGAACAACCACCATTCTTTATTAGAGAAGAAGTAGGAAGTAAGGAAGGGCCTTAGTTAGAGAGGATGCATCCCATAACTAGTGCTTGTAGCCTGTTTATTTTATTTAAGGGGTGTGCTTTAAATTCCCATTGTTTTTTTGAAATGGAAACCATACCATGCAAAGAAATATGCATTTATTTTGTTTAAGGGATGTGCTTTGAATCCTCATCTTTCTTTCTTTTTTCCTCTGATGAGAACCACACCATGCAAGAACACATGCATTTATTTGGTCCAATGGGTGTGCTTTGAATTCTCATAATTTTTTTCTGATGAGAACCACACCATGCAAGGACACATTCAACTTCCTTTTATTGATTGGCATGAAATGGTAAGGAGTTCATGAAAACACATATGCACCTAGGCAAACAAAAAGGCACAAAGAATACTGAATCCCCTTGAAGCCACACCTTGTTCAAACCTTTGAATCCTTCCCAATTCTAAAAACTACCAAATTCACAAATTTGTTAAAGTTGTGTTAATGAAAAAGGGATTGCACATTTCCAAAATAAGAAAAACCATAGAGTTTGTGGATGGGTGGATGTTGTGGACTCACTACCTGTTACATGAAAATGACACCATGTCCTAATTATCCATAACAAAATTCAAAGACAAAACCTAAACACCAACAATCAAATAAAAAAAATAGTACATATCGCCATTAGGTAACGCATTACTAATGTACTTGACACTTATTAACAAAAAGTTAGAAAATCACACCAAATAAAATAAAAGAAAATATAAAAGAAAGTGTAAAATATTCAAGAAATAGCAATTGTACTAACGATGGTGTATAAGAAAAATTAGAAAAGATTAAAAACATGAAAAAAAAAGGATGTAAAATAAAGAATGTGTAAAACAAAAAGTTGTAAAACAAAAAAAATGTGTAAAACAAAAAATTTAAAAATTGAGGAGCCACTTATATGGTTAGCATGGTTGGCCATCTCACCCATGACTAAGTTGAAAGGAGGAGATCCAAAATATGGAGTGTGGTTGTCCATCCGATGAGGCTTTTGTTGTATTGGGCAGCTTATGCTCATGGAAAGGTTGAATTTGTTAGATGTTGACCAACTGTTTCTTGTTTGAGTTCTTAGGTTTGTAGATACTCATGGCCCTAGAAAGAAAAGTCTCATAAATGATGTAAGGTACTTCCCATAGCATTTCAAACTTCATTCGTTGAGGTACGTGTGTGGGGTTCCAGTAGAGAACCTTATCTCCTGGTTGGAATTTGAATTTTTTGATTTTTAGGTCATGACGCTTTTTGTTGTAGGCCTTATGAAACTTGTGATATGATAGGGCTACCAATCGATTTTCATCTAGTAGGTTGAGATTCACTAGTCTTTCTTTTTGGGCTAGACATAAGTCAAGGTCAAGGTCATAAGTAGTTGAAAGTGTATGGAGCTCAAATTGAATAGGAAGTGTTAGTAATTTTCTATACACAAGCTCATAGGAAGAATAGCCTATAGGAAGTTTCCATGGTGAGCGGCAAGCCCAATGGGCATCATTGAGTTTTGTGCTCTAGTGCTTCCTATACTTTCTAAGAGTTCTTGTTAGTATTCTTGTGATTTCCTTGTTAGTAACCTCAACTTGACCATTAGCTTGGGGGTAGTAAGGTGTTGTGAGTTTATGTTCGACCCCCAAGCATTGCATGAGTTTCCAAAAAGTAGTGCCTGTAAAGTAAGTTCCATTATCAGAAATTAATGCACATGGCACACCAAACCTATTTACAACATTTTGTTGTACAACCAAGCAGTAATAGAAGATGTATAGTCAATGATGACTACTTTTGCCCATATCGTACAATAGTCAATAGTGACTATGATGTACACCTTTCCATTTGACATGGGTGTGATGGGACCCATGAAATCAATGCCCCAAATGTCTAAGGATCCTAGTGGTTGAATCCATTATTGAGGTTCCTCCATTCAAGCAGTCATTCCACCATCTCGTTGGCATCATTCACAAGAGCAAATGTAATGGTGAGCATCCCTACCATCAGGATTTTAATGGCCATCTCCCAGCATAGTGTCCTCCATAAAAACCTTCATGAGCATCTTAGAGAATGTGTAGTTGATTAGCATTAGGGACACACTAATGAACCAGGCCATTAGCACACACCTTGTAGAGGTGTCCATTGATCTCCATGAAGTGGTTTACCTAGTGAAGAAACTATTGTTTCTTCTAGTGGTCCAACCCTTGTGGCATTTCCTGAGTGAGAAGATAGGTAACAATACCATCATATCATTTAGGCTCATTGGGCAATTGTTCAGTTATAACCTTAACAAAGAGGAGTTTATTAGAAAACATATTAGATAATAGATCTTCTTCCTCTTTGTTGTCCCATCGTAATCGAGACAAGTGATCAACAACCACATTCTTAATGCCCTTTCAATTTACCATTGTAAGATTGAATTTTTTGCAAGATCACTAGTCATCATATGACACGGGGACTCACCATTGGCTTGTTCATTAGGAAGCAGATGACACTATGGTCCATGTGCACAAAGAACTTGTATCCAAGCACATAATTCCTAAACTTCTCTAGAGCAAACACCATTGCCATCAATTCTTTCTCTATGGTGGTGTGGTTCAGTTGTGCACCCATAATGCTTTGGCTAGCATAGTGAATGTAGTATGGATGTTTCTTGTCATCTAACTGCATTAGCACTACTCCCAAGGCATAATTTGATGCATTTTTCATGATATGAAATGGCTTGGACTAGTTAGGTGCTTGTAGAATTGGAGTTTCCACAAGTTTCTGTTTTAGCTGTTGGAATGCTTTTTTAGCTTTACCAATGGTTTGTGATCTTAGAGAAATTCTCTATGAATTGCCAGTAGTGGCCAGTATGTCCAAGAAATGACCAAACATCTTTAAATATTTTTGGCTGATAAGTTATTCCTTAGATGGCCCTTATTTTATTAGGATCTACCTCAATTCCTACTTGTGATATTCTATGCCCCAATATAACCATTAAGTGACTTTTTTGCTAATTGAGCCACAAGCTAGTTTTAACACATTATTTTAGCACTTTTTCAAGGTGGTCTAAGGCTTGCTGAAATGTAGTTCCATAAGTGGAGAAGTCATCCATGAAGACTTCCACACCACTACCGATCTACTATTGAAAAATGCTCAAAACTAGGTGTTGAAATGTGGCAGGAGCATTGCATAGACTAAATGACATCTTGTAATATATAAAAGTTCCCCAGGGACTTGTGAATGTTGTCTTAGCTTGGTCCTTTGGTGCAATTTGAATTTGGTTATAGGCATCTAGAAAGCTGTAGTAGCAATGCCCAGATATTGTGTTAAGTGCTTAGTCAAAAAATGGTAATGGAAAATGATCTTTGAATGTTGCCATATTTAGTAGCCAAAAATCAATGCAAACCTACCACTTGCCACCTTTCTTTGGCACAATTACAAGTGGACTAACCCACTCACTATTTGTAATTGGATAAATGAACCCTGCCTTGAGGAGTTTCTTGATTTCCTCCTTGATGATCTACTTTAGTTTGGGATTTAAGTGCCTCTATGGCTATCTTTTTAGCTTCATGGCTTGATCAGTGTAGATGTGATGTTGGCATATCCTAGGATTAATTCCTACGAGTTCAGGATATGATCAAGCAAAAGCTACATTTTTTTTTGCTCTAGAGCAAGATTTTCATTGATTATAACTAGCTTCTCATTGTTCAAAAACACATATTTCATTTCACCTGGTAGTGTTTTTAGTTCAAGGGGCTCTTATTTAAACTTTTCAAGAATTTCCAACTCTCCCCAGTGGGTATCATCATTCATATCATTAGAGAGTTGGTGATGAACTTTCTCGAGTTCATTTATGCTCATGACATATGCACATGTTAGGCTCTCAGTCAGTTCTATGCAAAGTGTGCTACTTTCAGAATCAGTGGTTAGCCACCGGGTGTCCTCCTATTTTGTGGCTGCTACATACAAAAACCTTTGAATTTTTCCTTCTGTTGCACATTTCTTGCATGCAAAGATAGATGCTTAGTTTATGATCTAGAGTTTTTGCAAACAATTGCATCCTATATTGTTGTACGTGAGGCATGGAACTCTCTTCTTCTCGATCTTTCTGAATGCATTTTCTTTAGATATTTCAAATGAATGATCTTTGATGCCCATTCTTACATCAACAATGCTTAGCCATGTCCTTCCCATGATGATTGGGAAATCCCCTTTGTAGTTCTCTACTTTGATCACTAGGAAATTGGCAGGATAAGACCACCCATCGATAGTGGTCATAATGTCTTCTACTAGTCCTAATGGAAAAGTGATGGACTGGTCTACCAATTCTAATCTTATGTTTCTCTTCTTGAGAGGAGGTAGTTCCATGTAGTGTACATCTCATGAGAAATTAAATTGACACTGAACCTGAATCGAGAAGAGCCTTGCACAATTCATTCCCAGCAATCTGTAAATAAATTAGAGGACTTCGAGGATTGGCTAATTTCATGGAAAGGTTTTTAGCATAGATCCAATCAAATAGAGTATGAGTAAGCATTATAGTATGGACCCTCAACAAACTTTGGGATGAAGGAGACTCGAAGGTATGTGATATAGAGAAAGATGTAGGAGCAAGGTTGTCAACTATGGGTATATGTGAGGGCTTAGGTTGATTGTGGGGTCAAAAAAAGGTCTTTTCTTTGATCGAGTGTTTGACCCATCTAATTGATTAACCAATTGTAAGTTAACAACCCTCATAGCGTTGTGTTGTTGTGGTTGAGTTGGTAGTTCACCCTACATAGGTGGAGCAGGTGGTAGCTATGCAGGTGGAGGAGGAACATGTGGAGGGATAGGAGAAGGATAAGGATAAGAGGTGGTATTCCTTCTTTCATGTGGAGAATGTGTTTGGTAATAATTAGAAGGATGGTAGTGAGGCTAGAAAGTAGAGACGTGACTGGAGGAGTCACATAGAGACAGGGGTTGCTGAACGTAGTAACCATATGGATTAGGCTATTGATAAGGATATTGCTACCTTGGTGGTGCTAGCACCCATGATTATGGTTGTTGCCACTATGGATATTACTCATATGGTTGCAGTGGAGCTCTACTTGGATAATATTGCTATTGTTGGTGGAACTGCCTAAATTACTTTGAGGATAAGGTAATATTCTAGATGTTTGCCTTTGTGTTAGTCATGGATTTAAAGCATACACCCTATACTCTTGTAAGTGTGACACAATAGGGAAACATCCATTAGGATGTTCATATTGACAGACCTCACACCCACGATCACCATTTGATTCACTATTCACAAGTTCTTCTATTATCACAATCTTGCCCTTACATTTGTGATAGGCATGTTCAGCTTATTTGCACCTCCTATGCTCACAATCACTACCTTGTTCTTTGGACTCTTTAGCAATTTTGAGGATAGCTTGAAATTTGCTATCCATGGAGTCCCATAATTGATCAACCTCAGTTGTAAGTTTAGATCAAACTTTTTGGAGCAGCAAGGCTTTCTTATTCATCCCCTCATCAAATATGAACTCATCGTCATTGTTGCAGAATCGAATCTCCCTCTTGTGAATGGAAGGATCAGGGTTGTACTCTTCTATACTTTCTCTTTTTCTTAATTTTCCCTCCTCTTTATCTACCTACTCAATTAATTATTGTATTTGATGCGTACTTAGTTCTAACAATCACCCCTAGGCATAGACACCAAGGGTTTTCCTCATTTCTGATCAAAGCCCATTTACTATGTAGCGAAGTTGATCTAGTTGAGAATAATCATTGTTAAGAAATTTGTGCATCAAGGAATAATATTAGTTGATGGAAGCATCCAAGGGTTCATGTGTTTCTTATTTTCATCCTTGGACTTGCCTTCTCAAATTGGACACTCTGAAGTACATTTGATATTTATCATGGAATAAATCTAGCATGGTACTCCATCATTTGATAGGTTCTAGCTCTAAGGACTAGTACCAGTTCTCTGCCTCTTTGATGAGTGTCATGGGGAACAACTTAAGATTCTACCACTCATTCTCTATGTTCTTCAAGGCACATGCATCTTTGAAAGCTTGGAGGTGATTCTATAGATTAGAGTTATATCCCCCTTTAAGTCGAGGAATATTGTTCATATCTAACCTTTTGATCTGACTATCCTTTACATGCCTTATTGGAATTCGTACTACCTCTACAATATTAAGCATACTTTGAGTAGCAAGTAGAGGCTCATCGAGGCCTTGATCATGGTGCCTACAATGCCCTTGACTACCCCTTCATTCATGGAAATGTGCCTCTCTTAAACATTTGTGCCCTTGATCTTGCCTTTCCTGATGGTCATGTTGATCATTTCAGTCATTTTGGTCCCATTGGTTATTTTGTTTAGTCTGGTTAGCTCCATCACGGTCTCACCTTCTGTAGTCATAGTCAAAGCTAGAAGAAGAAGATGATGATGACAAAGGGGAAGAGGAAGGAGAACTAGCACCATCACGATGCCTACTACCACCTCTTTGGTGATCACAATCTTGCTTTTTGTTTGTATTCCCACATTAACTTGCCCCTCTAGATCCTTCTTTGTCATTTGATCCATTTTTACGAGAACTAGGATTGTGAGTCATGGACTGCAAGTTTTGGCTTTGACCTCCTTCATCGAAGTCAAAGAGAGGAGTTTCATTAAATGGAAAACCCCCAAAGAAATATTTTCCACTAGCTTGTTGGTACAACAAGAATGGAGAATCATTAAATCCTTTGCCCTTTGAAGATTCATAGCATTATTCTAGCTATCGATCTTGCAGATGTTGTGCTTTAGTGGGATGATAATCCTTGGCATTAGTATCTTACATAACATACTCAACATGATGTTCCAAAAGACCATATTGTATAAGTATTTGATGGAGCATTGTAGGAATAGATCAATTGGGTGGCAACACAATGTTGCCCTCCATGTCGTGCCACTATAGCTATTCATCCTGGTGCAGGATGAAGGTAAAGTTTGATACATACTCATTAGGATGAGCATATACTATTTGATATTGTTGAGGCATTGGTTGATAAGCTTTATTAGACTTGTGTGGAGAATCACTCCTATGAGAAGAAGACATTTTCAATTAGATAAGATAAAACATAGTGTGCTTCTAAATATTGTTGTAGTAATCTTTAAGATGTGATGTGACTCTAAGGTTCATTCCAACAATTTAAATAATTTCACTAGGTCTTAGATAGTGCACGAAATAACCAAAAGGTTCGGTGCAATGGTGCCAATGATGAGTGATGAGGTACCCCTATGCCAAACCATACGAATCACTAAGGCGTTATGTGCAATCTAGTTGAATTTCGTGGACCTATCGTTCTCTAATACACTCGCTCTTCTAGGAAGTGAAATGGGCATTGAGAACGTTTGTTGTCTTTCCAACTACACTTGTGAGAGTCAAGGGTATGGTTTAAGTGTAATTGAGGTACATGATTTTTTATCATTTTATGTTTTATAGATGTGATCACCTACAACAAGAATGAAAACTGAAGTAATTTAAAATCTAATTCATTTACTACCTATCTAGTCTAACACAAGTAACTGTCCCACTTTCCTGAACACATCTTGAACACATATAGTGTTGCTAGGCTACCAGACATTAAGCATTTCTAGATTACCAAGTACTCTATGTATGCTTGAAGTGGTCATGCTTATCTTCATTAACTGCTGGAAATAAATTGCTTAATTGAAATGTAGTAAAGTGCATTAAAAGAAACATTAATCTAGTCTCAGTGCTGCAAGGATTGTCAAAAGAGTTTGTTTTATTCCTATCACACTGATGTGCTTAGGTACATTAGTGCTCAAAAAAAGAACTATGCACACTTAGACTCCTTCTATGGGCACTTAAAAAATATTCTAACTCTAAGGAAAATAAACTACAAGAGCTTTGCTACTCTAGCTAAAAACTAACATAAAAAACCTGACTCAAAATGGGAGCCTAGGTGCTATATTTATAGGCCAGCATATATACCTTGACGTCAGATACCTGATGTTGTAGTAAGACCTCAACGTCGTGTACCCAATGTCATAGCCTTGATGTCATGTACTCAATGTTGCGACGATTGCAAAATGTATTTCATCAATTATTAAAAATTACTGGCTTTGAAGAATTACAATCCATGTAGCATAAATTCTTTACCCTTGTTCTTGAATTACTATTAAATGGACATATTCTTCTCCTTATTGATTTAAGGATCTCTTATCTTTCAAACTTGTTTAGAGGTCTCTACATGCACTAGGGTATCATGTTCATGAGCATTTCCTTTAAATTTTGTTTTTTGTTACATAGGTTCATGTCTCATTTTCTTCCTTGATCTCTTAATTTCTTAAGTGTCATCTCCATAAGGACTAAAAGATCAATAATTTAACACTTAATTTGAAATAAATTTTTCATTCCCATATCAATATTTTATCCCTTTATAGATAAAATCACAAGTATAATGCAATTTTTTTTCATGTTTTGGCATCCTAAAATATCAAAATTTGTAAAAATTCATAATTTCCCATCCCTCACAACTAAATCATAACTCTAATGAAAGTTGATGTAAGATTTACAAAGTGTGGTATTTTATGTCCATAGGGTAAGGTTTTGAAAGGAAAAATCAAAGAATTTCAAGATCAAAATAACCCACATATGATCTTGATGTATTTCTAATGAAAATGTGACTAGCCATTAACAAGAGTTTTCTAAGTAGGTTTTCCCGATAGTAAGCTACTAGCTTCTTGCCCTTAATATGTTAACCACTAACTAGGACGTTTGTAGGCATCCTAGTAGTTGAATGTCAACATAAAGCACAAATCAAAAGAATGTTCATTAGTCATTTGCACAAATTCATAACATATTACCATAACATAGAAATATCATTTTATAATAATTAAATGAGGTGGAATGGTAAGAAAGGAAAAGAGAAGTGGGATATGAAGTACTATGCCAATAGACACAATGTGCCTAATACGTTTAGTGTGATTAATGTGAATCACCTTATCCTTCTATTTTGACTTGAGACTATGTTATACCTCTTCCAATGACATTGCATTGTATTGTCCTCAAGATTATCATCCAAAGATTGATTAACAAATTAGCATAGCCACAAAACTAACTTATTAATTTGTTATGAGAAATAACATAAAGCATATTGACTTAGTACTTAATTAATAAAAATATTATCTTAGGTCATTTATTAGTGAAGCACCTTCAAACATAGGTCACATGCCTTTCTAGTCACATGTTGAGGCTAGTTCCATGACAGTTTCTTGACAGAGTTATAACTTTAGACATGGGTTACATGTCCTTCAAGTAACATATCAAGACTAGTTAAATATGTTAATTAATTAACTCTTCCACTTAATAGAGGCCTATATTTAGATCTGGGTCATATGCCTTTCTATTGGCTCCCCAAATGAGATCATTCTTAAGATTAATTTTCATTTCCATCTCTTAGTGTTTCATAGTCTAAGTAGCTATGTGCGAAAACAATGAGTCCTAGGTTAGTATCTTGGAGAGCCAACAAATCTCCTTGGTGCCATACCCTTTTCAATGCTTCCTTGGTTCTTCCTCCTTTATCCTAGGCTTGGTGATCATGAAGTTTACTAAAGTTGTTAAGATTATAAGGACCACATTGTGCCCATGATAATAAAATCTTATTAATAGAAGATGGAGGGGTTAGTGAAATGGTCTCATTGATAATTATAAATGTAATACTTCTAGTAGGCAATATAGAATGAATTAATGCAACTTCATTATGTACACCTACAAAGCTGTGCATATCATATTATAACAATAAAAGAAAACTATATCCTGAGTACTAATGTTGAAATCATAAAAAAATGAAAAATATTCCAAATACATAAGAAGAATCAAGCAAAATGAAAAATGGTGAAGAAGCGAAAAATATATAAGAAGGTCAAAAAATCTTAAGAAATGAAAAAATATAAAGAAATACAAAAATGATGAGAAATGGAAAAGATTCAAGAAACGAAAAAGCCATAGCTCATAATTCCTTTAGTTAATCTTATCTCTTTCATAACTAAGGTTATAGGTAGGGATTTGGAAAATGGACCATGCACTTCCTAGATTATACATTGTAAGTTTTCTACTTATCATATTTAATAATTTATATCTTTGTTTATTAATAGATAGAGTGTTGATGATAATTAGTTTTTAATTTTTTAGATACAAGTATTTTAAGGAGTTGGAAAGAATTTTCATTTTAAATGATTTAAAAACATAGTCTTTTGAATTTTCAATTTTTCTTCTAATTAACACTTTCTTTTTGTGTATAGCTAGATTGGAAATCTTCTTGTTGTAAGCCTTTTACTTCACTTTACCAACATAGGAATTGATGAGCTATTGTGTGGATTTCATGTATACTTTAGACATTTTTTCTTCATTTTCAACTAGGCATTGGGTGTCTTCTTTTTTAGTGAATACTACATATACACATTTTTATACACACTACTACTCTTCACAATTGCTACATGCTAGGCTAGTGGTAGCTTTTATGTTTTATATACAACTACATATTGCTTCATTGTAGGTAGTGCATGAAAGTTTCTTCTTCTTCACTATATCATGTTCATTTTCCTTGGTAATTTCTATGGAAAGATCTCTAATGCCCAATTTAGCATTAGTCATACTTAGCCATGGCCTTCCCATAATGATAGGAAAGTCACCCTTATTACCCTTTGTATGAATTAGCAAAAAATGAACAAGACAAGATCATCCATTAATAGTGGTCATAACATCTTCTACTATCCTAGAGACATTATGACTAATTGATATGCCATCTCTAACCTAAGATTACTTTTCTTTAGTAGAGATAAGTTTCATGCCTAGTACATTTCCTTTAAGATAAGATTCAAGTTGGAACCTAAATTTAGTATAGCTTTGCATTGTAAATATTTTGCAATCTATAACTAAAAAAGGAAGCTTCTAGGGTTTATTCTTTTTAGTGAAAGCTGATGAGTAGCTAGGTATGCCAACACTCTACCATACAAGTCATGAGTGCACATGCATGAGCAGATCGTAATTCGTGGATGGACAATATAAGTATGCTAGTGGTTGATGATGGGTTTGCAATTGCTATCTTTCCACCTTGACTTAGTGAAGTGTCAGTAGCATGGTTTAGCTATTAGTGAGGTATGTGATATGTTAATGTTGTAGGCTCATGTTACTCCTAAGTATATTTATAACAAGAGATAAGAATAAAATCAAAATCTAAATGCTAACAAAACTGTAAATCTATTCTATCCTATGGTGATGAGCATCCATCCTTGGCTTATTGTACATGTCCTGGGCTCATGTAACCATTATTGGATTACCAAGTGTTATGCTACTAATGAACCAAGTAATAACATTATTGGGATTACCAAAAAATTACACTTATATGATCGAAACCATTTTTACTTATTCTGCCTTACTAATTGATGAGCGACGAGGTACCCCTACACCCAACCATATGAATCAGAAAGCGTTCAAGTATGATCCGGTCAAATTTTATGGTCTTTATAGTTTTTGGTACACTAGTCTTCTAAGAAGTGAACCTTGCCCTAAGGTCAGTCATTGTCTTCTCGATTACACTTGTGAAGCATAATGGTATGGTTAAGAGTAATTGAGGCATATCATTTTTATCATTTTATGTTTTATGTTTTTGGGTGCTTGAAGAGAGAGAGAGAGGGGGAGAGAGAGAGAGAGAGAGAGAGAAATTTAATGACTAATCTAAATTAATTGACTAACTGGTCTCTAACTAATCCTAAGATAAGCATTTGTTCCCACTTTTTGCACACGTCCTAAACCCATGTATCCACTGCTGGGTTACCAAGCACTAACACAACTGGGATTACCAAATGAATACATGTTAAGATTGAAGTGGTCATACTTATGTATTTAATCTATCTAGCTTATCTCTCTTAATAATCTCAATTAGCTTAATTACTGAAAAAATTTAATGATTGATTGAAAACATTAAATGCATAAATGAAATATTTAATCTATCTAAAATGCTGCAAGATTTATTAGAAAGCTTATCTTTATTGTTGCACATACTATCATGCTCAGATACAACAATGCTTGAATAAAGATTTGTACACTTAATGACCCTTGCTGCGGGCACTCAAAAGAAATATTCTAACTTTCAAATGTAGAAACTGCAAGAGTTTAGCTACTACTCAAATTTTGTTACCATAAATGTAGCTGGTGAGTGCATATTTATAGCCAAAAAGTGGATCCTACATCGACGAGGCCTTGTTGAAACAACCAAATCATGACTCATCACTAATGGAAATGGACAAGTAAAGTACTTGAGAAATGTAAAGGACTAAACTAAAGTAAACATATTCATGGAATAAAAATTAAGCTAAGTAAAGAAATTGACTAAGTAGAAAATAAAGAACCAAGTGTAATGTTGCAATGGTGGCAAATAATCTTGATCTTTATTTCCATTCATGAATTGTGCCCAAGTACAATCCACTTGAATAAAGATGCCATACAATTGTTCAACACCACATTGTGGGCATTCACTTTATTACTAAGTGTAACATATGAAAACAAGCTATAATAGTTTTGCTAAGGATGAAATGATAGTTGTTTATTTGATATGACCAATTGTTGGTATTTATAGGGGTAACCAAAACCCTCTACATTGCATCAACGATGACATATGTAGGGTTGTGATGTTATAGATATACAATATCATAGCTCATTAAAAATAGGTTTTCTCATACCCCCATGAATGATTGGAAACTTGTTCCTAAGTTAAAACAAAATGAGGATAGAGTTCCTTCCAAAATTGTGAGGAGTATTTAAACTTAACGTGACTACTTATATACATGACTACTTGACTCTGAATGCCACATTGTGGTTTGAGTGGTGCTTTACAAAACTATCATGCATGGCATGATGGACATATTTGACAACAATAATAGAACAAAACAAAGTAAAATATCAAAGCTTAATGTAGTCTTTAAGTTCTCAGTGGTGGTGGCTCCTCCATCAGCTTCTTTCCTTTGTCATCAAGCTTTTGAAATTGATGTTGGTTGAGCATCACCCATGGCTTCTTCTCCTTTGATCTTGGGTCATGTACCATCTAAGAGAATTCTATAATGGTTGATAATGTTGATACTTCCCATGGACATGGAAGTTGTGGAAATATTTTGTTGGCTTGCACATACTAAGCTACAAACCACCTCCTTTCTTCCTCAAATGCCTTGGTCACGTTTCTTAATTCTTGGTAATCCATCATTCGTTGGGCTAGGTTTGCTACTACATATTTCTAATCTTGGTAGCTAGATTTTACTAGTTTAAGCTTAAATTTTGCAATATGCAATTTCTATTATGCATCTTTTCGATTTGCAACCTCTTTTTTATACATGGCATGTATTGTAGCTACATATTATTCTAGCTTATTTCTTAGTCTACTTGCTATTAACATGGCCATATTAGCATACCAAATGTTTGCTAACCCCATGTATTCTATCAGATCTACAATCTATAGGTTTTTATTCTTCACTTAAGCTTGGTGGCCATGGGTGAGACTATCTAGAAATGTCTGCCCATCAGGTGTCTATGTAGTGATTGAACTAATTTTTGCTTTATCCATCTGAATTTCTTTTTCATTAATTTGCTTATACATGCCCACCTAGTCTTTGAAGTGTTCCTTGAGCCTCTCATGTTTCTTGGTCTAATTTTACCATGTGCTAATTTCGATTACTGATTTTTAATAGATAGGATAGAATTCTTCCATTGATAGGGCTTGGTTTTCTCTAGCCAATTTGCTCATGTCTTCATTGACTTCGATAAATTGTTCTCTTAATTGGTGGATACTTTCTTCGAGAACATTTTTTTTGCTTTTCTATGTCTATCAACTTGGTATTTTTAGCAACAATTTTCTTATTTTCTTCTTCAAGGGTAGTTATGGCCTTGGCATGCACATAAGTTTGGGCTTCTATCATAGATGCATTCCATATTACATTTTGTTTCTCTGTCTCTACCTAAGTACTCCTGGCTATGAGTTGCATTACTTAGTTCTAAATTTATTCAGTTGGTCTAGTATTATGTATTATGTAGGGTCTCTTCTTTTTACTTTCAAGGCTACTAATTTAGCTTAAAACTTTTGCACTTTGTTTTCTACATGTTTTGCTCTTGTCTCAACCATTACTAGCTTACCTTTTTTGGAGATTAGATCTAACTATATTGTAGTGATATTAAAGAGATTTGCATTACTTGTCCCATTTGTAGTAGTTGATATAGGATGTCTTCATGTTCTGCTGAGGTCATGGATGTAGTAGCTAAAATTTCAACATCTTTCGCTTTAGTAATATTCATTATTGGCATAATGGAAATTTTGAATGATTCTTTTATGTGACTAGTAATTATCTTTGTTGTTCCTATTATATCTTGGTGTTGCATCATCACAACTATGGCTCCTTCTCCAATTTCTATCATAACTTGGAAAGATGTAGCATTCCTAGAAATCTGCTATGCCTAGTCTTCATCACCTCCTACTTGTAAAGATACCTAACCACTAGCAGGTCCAATTGATATTGTAGGCCTTACAGAGTTATTTCTTACTTTGTGTAATGTAGAACTTTCCCTTGTTCCCCAACTTATTATTTCTATAATTTGTTGCAAATGGCTCATGGAAGGCTATAGTCTTATTATGCTGGTGAAGCACTTGATCCAGTTCTATCATTGGCAGGTGTTGATTCATAGGGTCCTACTTGTTCTTACCTTGTTGTTGGAATATTGCCCATAGGTGTTGAACCTGCTGCTCCCTTAGTACCTACTAGCTTCTCTAGCTAATCTTTCTTTGGTAGCATTAGCTTGGACATCTCAACATGCGATGCATTCTAGGCTTTTCATAAGACATCATTAATGGATCCCAAAATCTTGGCTTGCTTGTGCAATCTTTTAATGAGGCAAGGGAATGGTAGTTTGAATTTCCCTACCATCTTTTCTTCAAACATTCATTGAATTTCTATGAAGAACAAATGAGTTATATTGGCATTAAATTTCCCCATAAGAATGACACTTCCTTTGGTGGCATAGGTGGAAGTTTTGTTGAGCCTTTTGGTAGGAAAAAGATGGTAGGTTTCAATTTTGAAATATATTTTCTCCTTAGTAGTTAATTCACTATATTCTTTATCTTTTTTTCCATAAGCTCTTTGTATCCACAAATTCTTTGCATATGTGTCTAATCTGGTAGAGATCTGTGTTATGTTTGCTTCAAAATTTGGGATATTAAGTGCCTTTGTAATGTCTTCAAATAAATAAGGCACAGAGACTCCAATTTTTACAGTAGCATCATCTTGCTTGTTCTTTCAAAATTGGTAGACTTCTCCTAAGTACTGTTCACCATTACAGGAGAGAGTTGGCCATAGAGGAGAGGCTTGGAGTTATATTTGGACATTCTCAGGCATAAACTCCATGAATGGTTCAAAATTTAGTTCCACAATCATTGTGGACATGATTGACTTTTCTTGAATTTCCTAGAGACATTCTACTAATAGTGTGAGGCACTATGCTTGCTCTAAAGTTGGTGGTGCTTCAAGCTTAGCTTGCATAAATCATTTTGTGATAGGGGTTTGTTGGTGAATAGTAAAGGATTGGACCTCCTACTTTTGTTGTGGAGTTTGTTCTTTGGCTTGCCCTCTACCTCGATCTCTTGGTCTTTGACTTCTATTTTGTGAGAGTCCTTTTGTAGTGGGTCTTTTAGGAGCCATCTGCAATCATCAAAGATTCGTTTAAGCATGTCCAAGGATTTAAATAAATTTTTAATGGTTCATAATCCTTTTCTAGTTCTAGAAATTCATCACAAGTTTATCATTATTATCTCTTATGGATCTTATTATGATTATAAAGTTAGAAAAATATCAAAAAGAAACCCTTATTATTTGTACCTTTGATTATTATGGCCTCTCATAAATATTATTTTTTTCTCCTTGTGTGTTTGGATGGATAGTTAGGAGTGTTATTTATGAGTTGTCACTAGTTGGCTACGTTGATGAGGCCTTGTCGATGTATTTCGACCTACGTCGATGATGCCTTGTCAACACGGTGTTTGTCCATTGCCTATAAATATGTGCCTACTCGCCGCATTTATGGGGGGTCTAGATTTTCAATTGTAGAGAAGCTCTTGCATTTTTTCTCTATTTGAAAATTAGAATTTTTTCCTTGAGTGCCTATAGTAGGAGTCATTGAGTATATGGATATGTATTTGAACATTGTTGTACCTAAGCACGATAGTGTGTGTAGCAATAAAGATGAGCTTTCTGATAAACCTTATAACACCATGGATAGATTAGCTCCTCTATTTATGCATTCAATGTTTTCAATTATTTGTTGATTATTATCAATTATTTCACAATTATTAATGAGGTTATTAAGCTAGATAGATTAAATACATAAGTACGATTGCTTCAAGCATAACACATATTCACTTGGTAATCCCAACAATGTTATTGCGTGGTACACCTAGTGGCGTAACGTTTGCTCACCCAGAAGTGGATACATGGGTCTAGGATGTGTATGAAAAGTGGGAACAAATAGTTATGTTAGGATTAGCTTAATAATAGTTAGTTAATTAATTAATTCAAATTAATTAATCAAATTCCTTTTACCTACATTTTGAGCATGCAAAACATAAAACAGAAAATGATAAAAATTGGATGCCTTCGTTACACTTAACCATACCAATGTGCATCACAAGTGTAATTGGGAGGACAATGATGGAACTTAAGACTAGATTCACTTCCTAAAGGGCTACTGCACTGGAAATGATAAAGTCCATAGAATTCGACTGAGTTGCACGTGAATGCTTCGTGATTCGTATAGTTGGGCATATGGGTACCTCGTCGCTCATCATTGGCATCATTGCTGGGGACTTTGTTTGTGGAACATGTGCTATTTAGGTCTAAGTGAATACCTTTAATATCATTGTATGAACCTAAAAGCCCATATCATTCCCACTATACATAAATTATAAAAGCACACTAATAATTTNCTAAAAGCCCATATCATTCCCACTATACATAAATTATAAAAGCACAGTAATAATTATAGTTTGTTTTAGAAAATGTCTTCTTCTTCTCATAAGCATGATGATACTAAACCATCGATCCCACAAAAATGCAAGGTGGTATATACTCATCCAGATGAGTTTGTACTAAATTTCACCTTCATCCTACATCAGGATGAACAAATGCGGTGGCATGATATGGAGGGCAACGTTGTTTTACCCCTTGATAGATCTATGTTAGGAATGGTAATTAAAACCCTGAAGAAGTTGGGCATAGTATACCTTCACGAAGAGTACATTGTGAATAGATATGACACTCAGAACTATCATCCCACTAAAACACAACGTAAGAGAGACACATGTCAAAAGAGACTCCATGAAGCCATAAAGGGGAAACATTACAGTAACCCCTTGTTCCTACTAGATCAAAGAGATAATGAGGACCCTCCTTTGGATGGTTCTCAAAATGAAGATTCTCCACCCCCTGCTAACAATGGTGAGGGTGTGAACTTGACCCTATGGTCAACTATTCATAAATCAGGTTCAAGAAGTAGTGATAGCCAAGGTAGGGACTCGAGTGACAATTGTAATAACAAGGGATCTAATGATGGAGATTGTAAAAAGCATAAGAGTGGTGGCAGACACCATGGTGGTGGTGGCAGTCCACCTTCCTCTTCATCCTCTTCATTTGATTCCAAAAATTCCTCTTCATCTGACAGTTCTCATAGAAGCTACCATCAAAAAAACTATGATGAAGGTGATCGATGAAATCATAGTGACCATGAAGGCCACCAAAATTGAAGGGGTGGCTGAAATCATCATTAGCGTCATCAATGTAGTAATGATGATGAACCTTTACTAGTAACTCGAAGTATGCTTAACATTGTAGAGGCAGTAAGAATTCCAACTAGGCATATGAAAGGATAGTTAGATCAAGCACCTAGATATGAATAATATCCCAAGATTTGAGGGGGGATACAAATCTGATTTGCAGACACATCTGCAAGCTTTTCAAGATGCATGTGCCTTACAAAACATTGAGAACGAGTGGTAGAAACTCAAGCCTTTTCCATGGACACTCATTAAGGAAGCTAAGAGTTGGTATCGGTCCCTAGAACCAAAATCTATCTGAATATGGAGTACCATGTTAGAACTATTTAATGAAAAATATCAAACATACTCTAGAGTGTCTAATTTGAGAAGGAAAATCCAAGGCTAGAAACAAGGAACACATGAACCCTTGGATGCTGCCATGGGTTGATATTATTCACTCCTACATAGATGTCCTGGCCATGGTTACTCTCAGAGGAAAAAAATTCACCACATCATAGATGGGCTCAACGTAGAAACAGGAAGAACCCTCAAGATGTATGCCCAAGGGAGGTTGTTTGAAATGAGAGCTCATCAAATCCAAAGGATAATTAAGTAGGTAGCAAAAGGAGAAGTTGAGCTACAAAAAAGGGAGAGTGCTGAAGAGTATAATAGGAATCCATCCATTAGAAAATGAGAGGTTCAATTTTGCAATAAGGAGGATTCACCACTTGATGATGTGGTGAATAGAAAAACCTTGCCTATCAAAAAATTTGTTTCCGACATTTTAGCCAAGGTTCATAAGTTATGGGACTCTTTGGATGAAAAGTTTCAAATTGCTTTAAAAATTATTGAAGAATCCAAAGAGAAAAATAGTAATTGTAATTGTAGACAATGAAAGGAAGCTAAATGTGCCTACCAAATAGGTAAAGGTAAAGCTACTATAGTTGAGAAAGTTGTGGAGTCTGACTTTGATGATGAAACCAAATGTAACATCTATCAATATGAACATCCAAAGGGATGTTGTCCTATGGTGTCACACTTACAAGAGTCTAGAGTGTACACATTGAACCCCCAGCTAGGACATAGGTAAGCTCCAAGATGATTGCCTTACCCTCAAGGCAATCCGAGATAGTTCCACAACCTTATGAATAGTACCAATAGTGGTACCAACCACAATCATGGGGAATGCCATCGCCAAGACAACAGTACCCTTATAGGAGACCAGATCTATATGAGTACTATGTTTAGCAACTCGTTTCCCCTAGAAGTTCAACAAGTCATGCATCATTCTAACATCACTATTACCCTATAGAGTACCACCAAACACATTCACCATCCACTTGAGGGAAAAATCCATATAAGTATCTTTATCATCCTTCACATCCCTCTGCACCTACACCTACACCTTCAACTTAGTTACCTCTTACTCCATTCATGTAGGGTGAAATTCCTCCACAGTTGTAGCAATGAAATGCTACAAGGGCTATACACTTACAACTAGTTTTTCAACCAAGTGGTCCAGATAATTGATCAAGGAAACAACATTTCTTCTAGCCCAGTAGTCCTCTCTAGCCCTCATAATCTAATCTAGTTGATCACCTTACCTCTCTAGTACCCTCATCCCCTGCATCAAATACCTTTGAGCATCCTTGAAACTAAGTGTGACCTAGGGTCCACACTGTAATGCTAACTCATGCTGTTTCTAACTAGATCAAGGCTGACAACCTTTCTATAAAAAGATCTAATCCAAGAAGTTCACTAATATTTCTATAGATTACTGGACAAGAGCCATGCAAGGCTCTTCTTGACTCTGGTTCTGGAGTTAACCTCATCTCCCATGATATGTACAAAGCTTGGAACCTACCACCTCTTAAGAAGAGAAACATTTGTTTAGAATTAGTAGATCAGTTGATTATAGTCCCTTTGAAATTACTAGAGAACATTGTGATCATAGTTTGTAGGTGGTCTTATCCTACTAATTTTCTAGTAATCAAGGTGGACAATTGCAAAAGTGACTTTCCCATCATCATGGAAAGGGCTTGGTTAAGTACGGTTGATGCGTGAATGGGTATAAGGGACTTATCTCTTTAAATATCTAAGGAGAATGAATTAGGAAAAATTGAGAAGAAGTGTATTCCATGCATCACGTACAACGACAACGAGTGCAATTGCATGCAAAATATTTGGTCCATCAAAAGCACATACATTAAGGCATGCAATTAGTATGTGCAAGAAGCTAATATTTAACGGTGTCTGTATACAATAACCACAAAGCAGGAGGGCACCCAGTGGTTAATAGCTAATTCAAATAGCAGCATAATATGCATGGAATCAACTAAGAGTTTAACTTGTGCATATGTAGAAGACATGAGCAAAATCAAACAAGTCCATTTCCAACTCTCTAATGAAGATGATAACTATTGGGGAGAGTTGAAGATCCTTGATCACTTCAAGCAGGAGCCCTTAGAACTAAAAACTTTACCAGTCGGAATGGAGTATGCATTTTTAAAGAATGGTAAAACAATCATCATTAATGCTAAACTTGCTCTTGAACAAAAAGAAAATTTGTTAAAAATGGTGAATAAATGGTCAACAACCTTTGCTTGGTCATATTCAGAACTAACAGGGATCAATCCAAGGATATGTCAGCATTGCATTTACACTAACCCAGCCATGAAGCCTTGAAGGTAATTGCAGAGGTGGATAAACCCCAAATTGAAGTAAATTGTTAAGGAAAAGAAACTCCTCAAGGTAGGGTTTATCTATCCAATTGTGGATAGTGAGTGGGTTAGCCTACTTGTAATTGTACCAAAGGAGGAGGGTAAATGGTGGGTTTTCATTGAATTTAGGTTGTTAAACATGGAAACATTTAAGGATCACTTTCCTTTGCCATTCGTGGATCAAGTATTAGATACCATATCCAGGCATTGTTATAATAGTTTCTTGGACAGTTATAGTGGCTATAACCAAATCCAACTTGTGCCAGAAGACTAGGCCAAGACAACATTTATGAGTCCCCAGGTAACTTTTGCATTCCGTAAGATGCCATTTGGCCTATGCAATGCCCTTGCAACATTTCAATGCTTGGTCCTTAGTATCTTTCAACAAAAAATTGGTAGTGGTATTGAGGTTTTCATGGACAAATTATCCACTTATGGAGCTACCTTTGAGCAAGTCTTGGACAGACTTGAGTAAGTACTAAAAAGATGTGTTGAGACAAACCTACAGCTCAATTGGCAAAAAATCCATCTCATGGTCCAAGAAGGCATCATGCTAGGGCACCAGATTTCACAAAAAGAGATTGAGGTAGACCCAGAAAAAATAAGGGTCATCCAAAGAATAACATGCCAACCAGAGATTATCAAAGATGTTCAATCATTTCTTGGACACACTGGTTACTATCGGTGCTTTATTGAGAATTTGTCTAGGATTACTAAACCATTGGTAGAACTTACCAAGAAAGATGCACCTTTCATATGGACCAAGGAATGTGAAAAAAAATTTTAATAATTAAAAGAGAAACTCATAGAAACACCAATCCTAGGAGCACCTGATTGATCCAAACCATTCGATATCATGACAGATGCATCTAATTATGCTTTGGGAGCCATGCTCATGTAGATGGACAATAAGAAACATCCATATTATATCCACTACATGAGTCGAAGCATTGTGGGGGCATAGTTAAATTACACCACAATGAAAAAAGAATTAATGGTAGTGGTGTATGTGCTAGAAATGTTTAGACATTATGTGCCAAGTTATAAAGTATTTATACATATGGACCACAATGTAATTCGCTTCCTTATGAATAAGCAAATAGTAAGCCCTCGTGTTATATGGTGGCTTGTGATCTTGCAAGAATTTGATATTACTATGATAGATCAAAATTGGACTAAAAATGTGATTGCTAACCATCTTTCTTACTTAAGATGGGATAAGAAAGAGGATGAGATCCTACTCTCTGATCAATTTCTGGACAAACTCCTCTTTATTGGAGCAATAAATGAACAAACGCCTAAAAAAGTAGTATGGTATAATGGCATCCGCATGTATCTTCTCTCTCAAGAGATGCCATAAGACTTGGATTTTAGAAAAAAATAACAATTTCTTCATCAGGTCAAATACTTCATGGAAATTAATGGACACCTTTACAAGGTGTGTGTTGATGGCCTGATCTATTGGTGTGTCCCTGACAAAGATCAATTACATGTTCTCTAGGATGCTCATGAAGGACCTTGTGGAGGCCACTATGTAGGGAGACACATGGCCATAAAAATCCTAATGGAAGGTACTATTGGCCCACAATCTTTAAGGATGTCCACTAGTTTGTTAAGTCTTGTGAA
>MNCI01002495.1:11985-154267 GCA_015680685.1 Gnetum montanum | reverse complement strand
ATGGAGGGTCCTCAATAGTGGATTCAACCACTAGAACCTTTCGACATATGGGGCATTGACTTTATGGATCCCATCACATCCATGTCTAATGGGAAAGAATATATTATAGTAGCTGTTGACTATTACACAAAATCAGCTGAAGTAGCAGCTATTGCAGATTGCGCATCCTCCACGACTACTAGATTTATCCAGCAAAATATTGTCAATAGGTTTGGGATGCCACGTTCACTAATTTCTGATAATGGGACTCATTTCACAAGTGCCACATTTAGAAAATTAATGCAATGCTTTGGGGTAGAACATAAATTAACAACACTGTACCATCCCCAAGCCAATAGTTAAGCAGAGGTAAACAACTGGGAGATTACTAAAATATTAATGTGAACCATTAGCAAATATAGGAAGGATTGGAGCACAAAACTCAATGATGCTCTTTGGGCTTATTGATCAACTTGGAAACTTCCTATTGAATATTCTCCCTATGAGTTAGTGCACAAAAAAATTCCAACACTTCTAATTCAATCTAGGCTCTGTACACTCTCAATGACTTGTGATTTAAACCATGACCTAAGTTTAGCAAAAAAGGAAAGATTGATCAATCTGAATGTGCTAGACGAGAATCACTTAGTGGCCCTATCTTTGAATGAGATGATCAAAGCATTCAGCAAGTGATGCCATGACCTTAGAATTAGGAAATTAAGGTTTCAACCAGGAGATAAGGTCCTCTATTGGAACCCCACACATGTACGTCAAAAGGAAAAATTTCAAACATTGTGGGAGGGACCTTATATAATTGATCAAACCTTTCTCTCTAGGGCCATGATAATTTACAAACTGGATAGCCCAAGTAAAAAGCAGTTGGTTAATATCCAACAAGTCAAGCCTTTCCAAGAACCAAGATTGGCTAGTGTAAATACCACCTCACTTGATGGACATCCATATTCTATTTTTCAGATCTCCTCCTTCCAACTTAGTTGTGGGAGAGATGGCCATCCATGCTAACCATTACCATGGCCTCTAAATTTTTCTACCCTTTTTATTTTTTACATTTTTGATTTTCAAAATTTTTCTAATTTTATAACATTTTTAGTACATTTAAATTTTCTTGATTATTTTACACATTCTTATATACTTTATTTTGTCTCTAGTGTTTCTTTTAATTAAGTGTGATATTTTCTCATTCTTGTTAATAAATTTTCTTTATTGTTGTAGGACACAATGTTGCTATTGTTGTTTACTAATGATGGTTTGTACTTAATGTGTGATTGTTGATGTCTGGTTTCTATTTTTGAATTCTGATGTCTGATGACTTTGACATGGTTTTTTTTTCATGGGATAGGCAGTGAGTCCATGTCATCTACCCATCCAAAAGAACTCTATGGTTTTCCTTGTTCTAGGAATTTGAGGTCCCTTTTTCATTAAAGAAACTTTTAATCAATTGGTGGCCTTGGTAGTTCCAGAATTGGGAAGGATCCAAAGGTTTGTAAAGGGTGTGACTTCAAGGGGATTCAATACTCTTTGTACTCTTCTTCTTGCTTGACTATTTTTTTATGAACTTCTTACCATTCCATACCACCCAATGATAGGAAGACAAATAACGTTGTTGCATGGTGTGGTTCCCATCACTAAAAAAAATAATGGGAATTCAAAGCACACCCCTTTGACATGAATAAAGTCCTTGCATGGTGTGGTTCCCATTTCAAAAAAAGAAAAAAGAAAAAAGAGAGAAAAAAATGGAAATTCAAAGCACACCCCTTGGACAAATAAAAGGGCTACAAGCATTGGTTATGGGACTCGAATGACATACACCTATGCCTGAAAGTTATCTCTAACTAAGGCCCTCTCTTTCTCACTTCCTACCTCTCTCTCCTCTTGTGGAATGATGGTTGTCTTGTGGGGGTGGTCTTGTGTCTCAAATGGGTGAATCAGTTTTAGAGTGATAATGTGAAGTCATTGAAAGTAGATGGTTTTGGTCTAGACTGAGGATAGAACTTCTTGGATCATTTTAACCACAAATCCACAAGGGACTTCTTGTGACCTCAATTTGGAACTCCATTCCACCTTCTCTATCATCTATCCATGCTGCCATAACTCACCTCATTTCAAGGTTTTATGTTATGCTCTATGTCTTAGTATGATGTATTGGGATTCTTGAATGGATTCTTTTGGGTTGGTCCTTAACTGGTCATGATCATTGAATCGACTATGGGGCCCATGAACTCATTAGTTGAGGTTATGCAAGGGCAAAAAGGGCATGAGCCTACTATGGGGAGGACCCACTTGCATAGCTTTTGGCTTGATTAGTTAAGGTTCCTTACCTTTGACATCATTACAATCTTATATTTCATATTTTCCATTGTGTAAACCGTTTAGTGCTCCTTAATCTTTCATTGCATTCATCCATTAAATCAAAATTTCTTAATTTTTCAAATTTATGAACTTCAACATCCTCTTCTCATGATTTCATACTATTCTTTGTCTTATAAGCTCTCATTTGATCCTAATTTCATCAAAAAAATTCCTTGTATTTTGAAAGTTTGACCAAAGTCAATGGTGGTTAATAGTTACATCATTGAGGCCTCGTTGACGCAGCTGACCCCATCGATGGGGCCCTATTGTTGAGGCCTCATTGATGCAATACAAAAACTTGATACATACCATTAAGTAATTTGGAATTTTTGTCATTTTTTGATAACACATGGGGAATTTTTGCAATTTTTCTAGCCTGAAATCTTTTATAGCCCATAACTTTCATACCATTTGTCCAAATCACTCCATTTTTCAATCCTATACTTACCAGAGGTAAGATCTTTATCATTGGGGCCACAAACCTTAAGGTTTTCAATGTAATTTTCAAATTTTTTTTCTAACTCCCATAAGGGTTAGTAACTTTAATCATACATAAATATCAACTTTTTCCAAGTTAACCCTTCCAACAACCTCCAAGATGATTTATCAATGATAAAGTGTATATATAAATAATAATTAAGTTAATTAAATAAACCATAATCATAGCTTAGCCAAGTGTAACTACCCTCAAGAGTTAAGGTATTCCAACTATTTTAAGGTTACACAATGATTGCTAATCCATGGTTCTATTGTGATTACAGATGGCACCCAAACAAAAGTGCCTGTAGGATGGAGGATCCTCGCAACCATGGGAGAAATGACCTAGAGATGGAAGGGGCTAGCAAGAACAAGGCCAAGAACAAAAAGAGGTGACCCATGACATGGACCCTCTTTGGGAGGAACCCAAAGTGGAATTTTTTTGACAGATTCTAAAAGAATAAGTGCCTACTAAATAATTTTAATGAGGTGAAGTGCCTAGACCTATGCCTAGGCTTGAGGTCACTCTGATTTTAGCCTACCTAGATATCATCAAGTCCCAAGAGCTCCAAAGATTAGTTCTTCAAGAAATAAACTTTAGGCCATTTTTGGAGAAAGCCATTTTTGGAGAAAGCTCTAGAAGCTATCTAACATAATTGTCAGAACAAAATTGCAAACCTCTCCCATGTAACCAATCATCATGACTAGTGGGGAGTGGTACATGGAAGAGACCTACCTCTTTTGGAATAGCCAAAGGCTAGGGTCCATTGTGAAGATCAAGGACGTCAAGTGTGCTATTCGATGGAGACCATTGCACAGGCACTGAGGTTTCTTGACATTGGAACAAAGCTAGCAAAAATATCAACAAAAGGTGACCTTGAGGCAAAAAGGGAGTGGATCCAATGATGTTATGGGGTGGACAGTAAGGAGTATGGCAAACTTACATTGGCAGAGTGAATTTATTTCAAAATTGTGGCCTATCACCTCAATCCAACGATGAGGCCAAGTAAGGTGACTATCTTCTCCACTCGTGCATGCATTGATTTAATTAGGAAATTTCCTATTAACCTTCCATAGCTAATCTATTTGGAAATTGGAAAGCATTTAAAGGAGAATGAATGTGGAAGGAGGACCCGACCCTTTCCATGCCTGATAAGAAAACTTTGTAAAAGGGTAGGTATTTTTTGCTATTCCAACGACACTCAGACATACTCCCTTGGCTTCATGGGCAGAAATAATGAAGGACAAAATGCCAGCGGCCATCCAAGAAGAGGAGTTGCCACCACCACCACCCACTTAGGAGACAACACCAGAAGCTTGCGTAGTCCTTGAGCATCTATAGCAAGTCTAAGAGCAACTCTTGAGTGAACAAGAGTAGTAGGCAAGAATGATTGGGGTAGATCCATCTGTGTATCAACTAGCAATGAGTCACCTTAATGAGGTGGCTCAAACAATTAGCTAGATGGAGAGGGTTGGTTCCATTTTCTTTGCCCAAAGAATGTAGTTGCCTTCAAGGTTGGATCCCAATGCTCAGGAGGTGATGGTGTCACTAGCAACACATCATTTATTCCCAAAAATTGGTAGGAATGTCACCACTTTCTTAGTAAGGTTGGAGGAAGGTGAAGAGACAACTATCTTGGTGATGCAACACCAAGAGTAGGAAACAACTATGGAAGTGGTAGCTGATCATGTAGCTAAAGCATTGAATGCACTAGTGACATCTATACTAGACATATCTACACTCCAAGATGTGTAGATGTTTGCATGCATGGTCAGTAGGAAAATGAATAGATCTTAGCACGAATGACTACTAGAATGACTAGTGGAAACTTGATAATTGACTCTAGATATCTTTGATCTTTTGGAGAACATCGCTGCAATCTAGTTAGAGTTACTGAATGCAAGAGGCAAATGCATCATTTTGGAAGGGAACTAGAAATGGCCCAAGAGTGAAATCAACACTTGGCCATGGAGGTTGCTGAACTTTGTGCCTGACATGCAGAGTAAATATTCCTCAGCTTGGCAATGATAAGAGATGAAGCTATTAAATAACTTCAAGAATGACTTCAAAAGGTTGAGGAGGAAGCAACAATGGTCATCTTTAAATAGTTCATGGTAGAAGCTGAAACACATTCAATTAAGAAGGGCTTAAATTAGATGCATCATAAAAATGAGACACTGATCACAATAAATCATTGCCTGCAAAATGTTGATGCTGAAAGAGATCAAATGTAGTAATTAATTCATCAATAGTAGGAGAAGCTTGCTAGAGTCAACACTGAATTGAGAAAATTTGTAGTAGAGAATCAAAATTTATCAATGGAGGAGGTGCACACCTTGTGACAAAAGTTTGCCATCGAAATTGTCACCTAGAAGAACGTAGCTCTCAAGTTTGAAATGGTGAAAAATCACTACAAGGACCAAGTTGGATTGTAAAAGGAAATTAATGAAAAAGAAATCTATATGGCAAAGGCTAAAGTTAATGAAGCCTTCTAGCAACTCCAGTAAGGAAGAGAGATGTGGCAACCCATCCTTGATGCAATTAATGCGTACAACAAAGCAAAGATTTGCTTGAAGGAGTTACAGATCGAAGAAATGATAGAATATATGGAGTTGGCCAATCTTTGTTATGCAAACCTGGTAATGTTGATAGCTAGATGGCTATGGTCAAAGTTGGAGAAGTAGGTGGCTAGCTTGTATTTGCTATACAAGGCCAAGTTTAAACATCATAAAGATACCAAACAAAAGCTTCAGGTTGCTAATGCTAAACTCAAAGTCCTCAAAGGGTGACCTAACCAGATAGATGAACAACTACTAGGAGTTGAAGAACACAATGTGAGAATTTGACATTGAACATAAATAGTTTGCTGCCTAGTTTGTCAACGTTAAGGAGTTGTTTCCAGGAATCCCATATCCTTGGGATGTGCCAATTCCAACCCACATTGGGGAAGCTAAGTGAATGGTGCATGATCCCAGGAGTAAGGAGGAGAAAATGAAAGCACTACTGGATACTTTTTGGCTTCCACCTGAAGTTGCAGCAGTAGCAAGATAATCACAGCCTCAACCATCACTAGTGCATGATGTTGGTGAGGGTTCCTTGGAGCCTTAGGAACCACTATTGCCTAGGATCATTTGATCTTCTCCAATAAGCATAACATCATCAAGGAACATGTTGTCCAAATTTTCTGAAGAGTTGTGTCATGGTGTTCAATTTTGTGTCTTGAACACCACCATTTTTGCAATGTGTTGATCTGTACACCCAAGCACTCCATTTTTTTGTCAAGTCAATCAAGTTTTTTTTGTTGAAAGAAAAGTCAATCAATAATCCCATACTTTCCCAATCTTGTAAAAGAACTTAAGGATAAGTTTTCATTCAGTCATGGGGATATGTTGAGTCATTGTTGGTTGGCTACGTTGACGAGGCCTTGTCCATGAGGCCCCATCAATACATTTTGATTTACATCAACAATGCCTCATTGATAGGGTGTTTGTTCATCACCTATAAATATGTGCTTACCCGCTACATTTATGGGGAGTCCAGATTTGCAATTGTAGCGAAGCTCTTGCATTTTTTCTATTTGAAAGTTAAAATTTTTTTCCCTAAGTGCTCGTAGTAAGAGTTATTAAGTGTACAAATCTTTATTCGAGCATTGTTGTACCTAAGCATGATAGTCTGTGCGGCAATAAAGATGAGCTTTCTAATAAACCTTGTAGCACTTTGGATAGATTAGCTCCTTTATTTATGCATTCAATGTTTTCAATTATTTGTTTATTATTCTCAATTATTTCGTAATTATTAATGAGGTTATTAAGCTAGATAGATTAAATAAATAAGTATGACCACTTGGAGCATAACACGTTGAGTGGCGAGGTACCCCTACACTCAACGATATGAATACAAGCGTTTCACGCACGATCCAGTCGAACTCCGCAGATGGACTAGTTTTGGTATCTAGATAGTTATCCTTAGGTCGCAGTTCACTGTCTTCCCACCTAGACTAGTATTAGCTTGTCATGTATGGTTTAGTCCAGAGTGAGGTGTATGATGTGTTTCTATGCTAATGCTACTCCTGAAGACAATGGAAGATAATATTAACTAAGCTAAGAGAGAAAGGGTGAGAGAAAATCTATGCTAGCCTAAGTGCAATGAGCATCCATTCCTCAATCATCCATACACATCTTGGACCTCGTGCACAAATACCAAGTGCAGATGCTAGGTACACTACTGGGTTACCAAG
Source organism: Gnetum montanum (assembly GCA_015680685.1). Taxonomy (NCBI): domain Eukaryota; kingdom Viridiplantae; phylum Streptophyta; class Gnetopsida; order Gnetales; family Gnetaceae; genus Gnetum; species Gnetum montanum. The sequence goes on along the minus strand of MNCI01002495.1, from coordinate 147,203 downwards.
TAGTCACATTTAAATACTCGTAATCAAGTTGTACTCATTCTGTGTTTAGCAGGAGTTTAGGATAAGAAGAGATTAACTAGGAAAGCAGTAAATAACAATTAAGTAAATAATTAAGCTAAGTGAATGCTGTAATGATGAAGTAATCTCGATCTTTATTTCTGATCATGTGCGTGTCCAAGTACTTCACACTCGAATAAAGGTGCCGTACAATTACAATCACCACACTGCGGGCATACACTGGGAGGAAAAGAGATGAGAGAAAAACAAGAAATAAAATCAAAACTTAACTCTAAAACTTACCAACCGCTAATCAGAATTGTCTACCTCTTATTTATAGATGAGGTTAAATAGTGACTCATCACATGTATTCACTTGGTAATCCCAGCAACGTTATTGCTTGGTACGTCCAGTAGTGTAATGTTTGGTCACCCAGTAGTGGATATGGGGGTTTAGGACATGTATAGAAAGTATGAATGGATACTTATCTTAGGATTAGCTTAATAATAGTTAATTAATTAATTAATTTAGATTAGTTAATCAAATTCCTTTTACCTACATTTCGAACACCCAAAACATAAAACATAAAATAATAAAAATCGGATGCCTCAGTTACACTTAACCATACCAACATGCATCACAAGTGTAATTGGGAGAACAAAAATGGACCTTAAGGCTAGATTCACTTCCTAAAGGGCTAGTGTATTGGAAATGATAAAGTCCATAGAATTCGACTGAGTCACATGTGAATGCTTCATGATTTGTATGTTTGGGCGTAGGAGTATGTTGCTACTCATCAGTTATGGTTTATTGGTTCTTATTGTATTGGTTGATTAAGATTTTAGTTGATATTTCTTATTCCTATCTTTAGTATACTCTTTCGGGTGTTAGAAACATTTGGCTCAAATTGATTCTTCTATGCACAATACTCATCCCCACAACTATCTTGGCTACTTTGTGATCAAATATGTTCAAAAAGCATGCAAATTGAAGCTTTGGTGAGAGGGTTATGGTGTTTGGAAGTTTGGTTGCTAGAGGCTTAGAAAAATAACATGAATTCACTATGCTAGAAATGAGAAGAATGACAAATTTTCTAACTCACACATATATATAGTTTTTTGTTAGTATGAAATTGTAGTTGCGATGTCATGGGACCTAATACATCATCGTTGCATTGTTAGTGCTAAAACATTTTGATTTTTGAGTAATTTTTAATGAGAAAATTGAGTCAAATGGATAATTTGGAAGATATAGAGATGATCTAAAGTGATCTTGATCATAGATGATGCTCAAAATATGTACTTTTGGCTATAAAAGTTCATGAAAATGAAATATTTGGCAAAAAAGATTAATGAGATGTATAAGAGTTGGTAGTAAGGGTTGCTAATATTATAATCAGTTGTGAGAATATATGAAAGTGGAAATTGATGGTTGAAGGGTCTTGGAGGCATAGGATGATGTGGAATTGGTTGTCAAGTGTGAAGCACAAGAGTGTACAAGTGGGTCCTCCCCAAAGTAGGCTCTAGTCGTTAGTGCCCTTGTATAACCATGCTTATAAGTGTCCATTGGCACTCAAGGAGTTGAATGTAGAACATACCTATCTTGCAAAACATACATGTTAGTATCACCATAATGAGAAAATACACTATATTATACAAACTATAGAATAATGATTATATATAATAGTGAGGTGGAATGGGAGTAGAACGGATTGCAGAAATTAGGATGTGAGGTGTTGTATCATAGGCATAATGAATTCTTGTGTGTGATATATGGTTAAAGTGATCATTAGCCCTTCCATATAAGATCTAAACCAAGTTCATACTGCTTACCAATGACATTGCATTGCATCATCCCAAAACTAACAATCACAAGACTACCATTGCTACAAGAAGCATTAACACCTAGCAATGTAGTTCAAGGAAGTAGTTTATTAATAACACAACTTATTTTTTTATATTTCCAAAAAGCTAGCTACCTTTAGTCATGGGTAACAAGTATTTCCAATGGGATCCCTAGAAATTTTTATTTTGTGCATTTATTATGTTTTTACTATGTCAACCTTACCAAAGGACTACCTTCAAGCATGGGTAACATGTCCTTCTAGTGACATGGTAAGGTAGCACTTATTTTCTTCATACTTTCATTTTTCATTATAACTCAAGTAAATAATACAATTTTGACAACAGGATAAAACTTATAGTAGTAGCCTTAGAGAATCCAAAAATCCCCTTGATGTCACACCCTCATCATTCCCACTTTGTTGTTTACTTTTCTATCTAGGCATAATTGTCACAAGTTTATTTTAGTTTCATTGTGAAAATAATATCATTATGGCCATGGTAATAACCTCTTACTATTGGAAATGGCCATGGTAATAACATCTTATTATTGGAAATGAGTGGATGAATGATGTGGCCTCACTGTATATAGAATCAGTGTTTCAATGATTTGATAATATAGGGAAATATTCATATTATTGGGACTACAACTTGTTTTATTCCTTACACTTTATTAGAAAAATCAACAAAAATGCATACAAAAAGATGACAAAAAATTATAGAAAATTGATAAGAATAACAAAAATGATAAGAATGGAAAAATGTAGGAAGAATTTAAAAGGTATCAAAGAGTAGAAAATGATTATGAAATGAGAAAAGTATAAAAGAATAGAAAAAATATCAAAGAATATGAAAACATAGCAAGAAAAGAAAAAGGGTTCAATGCCTTAAGTATCAAAGTGGACACTCCCATGAGCATTATTAAAAATAGTTAACTTGAAGATGGAATGGGTTGAAGGTGGTTTGGTAGATAGGGTAGAATCTATAGAGGAGTTAAAATTTTCGTAGAATGGCTGAACTTATTGAATATTAACCAAGATGAGCTTTTGTGTTGGTTGAGTGATAGAACTGCATGATTCCTAATTGGTATGTTGCATGGATAATATAGGGTCTTTCTCATATGGTTTGGAACTTAGCGTTCTATGGCACATGATTGGGATTGTAATAGAGGACTTTATCATCTAGTTGGATTGATACTTTTCTTATTCTAGCATCATGCCTATATTTGGAGTATTTCTTGTGAACCTCATTACTCATCATAACTACAAGTCTATTTCCCTCTAAAAGGTTAAAATTCATGAGGTGTTCCTTTTGAGCTAAGTTTAAGTCTAAGTCAAGTATACTAGTAGTAGCTAAAGTTTGTAGCTCTGCTTGAATTGGTAGTGTAGGATTCTTCTCACAAAGTAGTTCATAGGGAAAATATCCTACCAGGAGTTTCCATGTGGATCTATATGTCCATAGAGCATCATTTAGCTCAATGCTCAAATCCTTTCTAAATCGACTAACTATTTTGGTTAATATTCTCATGATTTCTTGGTTATTTACTTCTACTTGACCATTTTCTTTGGGATGGTATGGTATAGTTAGTTTGTGATTCACCCCAACTCTTTGCATTAGGTTTTTGAATGTTGCTCCTATAAAATCTATTCCATTGTCGAATATGAGCATGCATGGTACTCCAAATCTATTAAACATGTGTTGTTGAAAGAACATAGTAATTGTTTTGGCTGTGTAATCCTTGAATATAGCTGCTTATGGCCACTTTGTATAATAGTTAGTTTTCACTATAATATATTATTTCCCATTGGACATTAGTATGATGGGCCCCATAATATCAATTTCCTAGATATCTTATGGCTCTAATGGCTATATCCATTGCTGTGGTCCTTTATTTTTGGTTGTTAATCCTCCATCACATTGACACCTTTCACAAGATTGGGTGAATTGGTATGCATCCTTGAATATGATCAATCAGAAGTAGTTTACCATCATAAGCTTTAGTGCTGTTGTGTCCTATGTAGTGACTACCACATGGTGCCTCATGCACATCTTGTAGAATTATTTATTGGATATCTTTTAGAATGCATCATTTGACTAGTCCATTGGCACATATCTTCTAAAGATTTCCAGTAATTTCCATATACTATTTAACTTTGTGAGGAATATTCCTTTTGTTTCTTATTCCACTCAATAGGAAGCTCTTGTGTAGTGAGAAAAGTCATGTAATCAGTAATCCATGATTTTTCTATTGAGTTGATAGCCATTGTTGGTCTTGTAAACAAATTTTCATTAAGAAATTGATCTAATAATGGTTCATCCTATTCTTAATATTCCCATCTTAGTTTTGACAAATGATTAGCTACAATATTTTCAGTTCCTTTCTTGTCTAGCATAGTGATGTAAACACTCTTATAGTATCACAAGCCATCGTATCACCCTTGAACTAATCATTTGTTTATTTATTAGAAATATAATGGTGGTAGGATATATGTGGACATAAATATGATACCCAAGCACATAATTCTTGAAATTTTCTAGTGCATAGACCATGACCATGAGCTCCTTTTCTATAGTGGCATAATTAAGTTATGGTTCAGTGATACTTCAACTAGCGCAATGTATGTAATATGGACTTTTTTGATCATCAAGCTAAGTGAGTACTACTCCCAATTCATATTTTGAAGCATTTGTGATAATGTGGAAGGGCTTAGACCAATTCGAAGCTCAGAGGATTGGTGTTTCCACCAATTTTTGCTCTAAGGTCTCAAATGCCTTCTCACACTATTCTATCCATTGGAATGGTATCTTTCTTTGTAAGTTTTACTAGCCAGTTTGATATCTTTGAAAATTTCTTAATAAATCTTCTATAATATCCTATATGACTAAGGAATGATCTAACATCCTTAATAGTTTGTGACCTTTAGGGTGATGTTTTGAATAACTCTTATCTTGTCAAGATCTACCTCTGTTCCTTTTTGAGATACTTTATGTCCCAGAACAATATCATCCTAGATCATTAAATGAATCTTTGCTAATTGAGCTTTAGATTAGTTTCAACACATCTTTTCAAAACTTGTTGTAGTCAGTCCAAGGCTTGTTTAAAGTCTAGCTTATATATGGAAAAGTCATCCATGAATACTTTCACTGAATTGCTAATTTATTTTTAAAAGATGCTCAGTACAAGTCTTTAGAAGGTAACAGGAGCATTACATACGCCTAAAGGCATTTGCTTGTAGTTAAACATCCCCCATGGACTGGTGAATGTAGTCTTCTCTTGATCTTCTAGTGTAATGTGGATTTGGTTATACTCACTGTACCCATCGGGAAAACTGTAGTATTGATGTCCTACAATAATATTAAGGATCTGGTCAATAGGTGGTAAAGGAAAATGGTCCTTGAATGTTGCTGAATTCAACAACTGGAAGTTAATGCAGACCCATTACTTCCCACCTTTCTTTGGGATAATGACTAAGGGACTAACCCATTCATTGTCTTCTATTGGATAGATGAATCCTACTTTTAAGAGTTTTTCCAATTCTTATTTGATGACTTCTTTGAGTTTAAGATTCAACTTTCTTTAAGGTTGATGATGAGGTTTGATAGTTGGATCAATATAGATTTGGTGTTGGCATATGTATAAATATATAGCTATTTTTTCATCATAGGATCATGTGAATGTTGTTGGTTATTTATTTACCACTTCTAGTAGTCTTCTCTTTTACTCTTTATCAAGATCGACATTTATAATTACCAATTTCTTGTTATTCAAAAAGGCATATTCTAGTACATCTAGTAGGGCTTTTAGTTCTAAGGATTCTCATTCATAATTGTCTTGAATCTCTAATTATTCCCATTCGATGTCTTCTTCTTGATATGATTGTTCATAGGGATGTTTCCTTTTAAACTATTCTAACTTGTGGATTTCTTCAATGTAGGTAATGATAATTTTATTCAATGGTTCCATGCACCTATCACACTTTGTCTCATTTTTAGTAATCAGCCACTGGGTGCCTTCTTGTTTTGTGGCTACTACATAAAAACACTATTGCACATACATATTTTCTATACATTAATTGCATGTTATATTGGTTTTGTGTTTTATGGCCTAGATTTTTTACACACAATTGCATTGATTATTATTGTATGCAATACATGGAACTTGACATCTCTATATGATTCTAGCTTTATCTTCCTTGGAGATTTTCAAGGACAAGTCTTTGATCCCTAGCTTAGCATCCACAATGCTAAGCCATGTCCCTTATTTTTCCATATGTGTATGAAAAAAAAATTAATAGGGTAGGACTAGGCACTTATGGTGGTGATAACATCTTCTACTTGCCTAAGTGGGACAATGATTGATTGATCCACAAGCTCTAGTCAAATATTACTCTTCTTTAATGGAGGAAGATTTTAGGCTTTGTACATGTCTTATGAAGTCAAATTTACTCTTGACTTAGAATCTAGTAGAGCTTTGCATGGTTTGTGACTTTCTATTTGGAGATATACTAAGGAACTTCTTGGAAAGTACTCTTGCCTTGATCCAATGTATTATAGTTTGGATGAAGATCATAGTAGTCAAATTTGAATTTTTAGAGTGTGGAAGCTTGATATTCTCTTGAGAAGTATGTGTGGATGGGGTTGATGTAGGTAAAATTCACATCCTTTGAACCCTTTTTGGACTTGTTTTAAAAAATGGATGTTTCTTGGATCTAGGTTCATTTACTAGTACATCCTCTTGTGTATTGGCTACCTTAGTATCATTCTTTTACTACGGTTATGTTGGTAGTTCTCTTTGCATAATTGGTGGCAATACTAGTGGTAGGGAATTAGGAGGTTGGATTGATGAAGCAGTTATTGGTTGCTATGCATACAATTTGGGAATCATTCACGAAGTAGTGGGTTTGTAGTATTCTAGTGGATAGAAGTGAGAGGAAGTGTGGATTGAAGCATTTCTAGGAGAGACTAGATGTTGAACGTAATATCCATAAGGATTTGGTTACTTGTATGGATATTATTGCCTTGGTAGTGACATTCCCCATACTTGTAGTTGTTGCCACTATTGCTAATATTGCTCTTGTGGTTGAGGGTAGGCTTTTCTTGGATAATATGATGATTGGTAAGGTTATTAAAAGTTACCTTGCGGGTAAGGTAATTGTCTTAGCATTTGTTTCTTGACAAATTATGGATTAAGCACATATGCCCTAGGCTCTTGTAAGTGGGCCATAATAGGGCAACATCTCTTCGGATGTTCATATTGGCATACTTTGCATCCTTCTTTATCTTCTAAATCTGAGTTTGTGAACTCCTCAACTACAAAAACATTTCCTTTATGTTTATAGCTCTCTCGTTCATTATCTCTTCTTTTCTTCCTTTCTTTATTCTTGTTCAGTCTTCTCCTCCACTATATTAAGTGCAATAGTAAATTTTTCATCCACTATGTCCCACATTTTCTTTGCCTTTGTCACAATATTAGTGATTGATTTTTGGATGGGTAGAGTCTTCTTTTAGATGACATCCTCTAATGTTTCTTCTTTTTGTCTCTTGCACATTCTCACATCCATTTTTCTCATTGCGGGATCTCGATTGTACTCTTCTACTAATTCTCTTTTCTTTAATTCTCCTTCATCTTTGGCCACCTCATCTATTAGTCTTTAGATTTGATGGGCTATCACTTCTGATAATTTGCCTTGGGCATATACCCCAAGATTTTCTCTAGTCTTGTTCCTTAACCCATCAAAAACATGCCTTAGTTTCTCCCTTTGAGAAAATCCATGGCCTAGGCATCTATGCAGTAATGAATAATATCTACCCATTCTTGTGTCAAGGGATTCATGTGTCCCTTGCTTGCATCCTTGGATTTGTTTCCTTAAATTGGACACTCTTAAATAGGTTTGATGCTTGTCATTAAAAAGTTTTCCCATGGTACTTCATCTTTGGTTCATTTTTGGTTTTAAGGATTGGTACTAGTTCTTTGCTTTCTTAATGAGTATTTTGGAAAATAACTTTAACTTTTTCCAATCATTCTCAATGTTTTGAATGACATAGACATCATGGAATGCTTGGAGATGATACTATGGATTTGCATTATATCCACCTGTGAACTTGGGAATGTTGTTCATATCAAGTTTCTTAATGTGACGATTCCTTACGTGTCTCGTAGGGATATACACTGTTTCTATTATATTAATCAAATTTTGAGTGGTCAGTGGGGATTCCTCATGATGTTTGGGCTCGTAGACTGTAGTTATGATGCCTTCACTACTCAGAATGCTCTCTTTTTCCATGCCTAATACTATCTCTTCTTTATTCATGGTTGTCGTCCTCTTCATCAAGATACCTTCTTTAATGTGTATGTCTCTCATGTTCTTCTCATATTTCCTTGTCATAGAATCTTAGTCTTTGTTCCCACTTGTTGGCTTCCATAGATGAACATGATGAGGAAGAGGATGTGGTTCGAGAACGATGTTGGTTGGTTCTCCTTCTATGACTTTGTGATTCGTTCTCTTTTAGTTCCATGGACACTTTAGGCCTTGAGCTCCGCCTAAGTTTGGAGTCCTTCATATTTGTTTTAGATGTTTCTGTAAGGGTTGAATGCAATTATATTTTGATAGGCTCATCTAGATGGATGATTGGTGTTTGTGAATGAGGTTCATGATTTTCATGGAGTTCTTTCATTATGAATGTATCATTATTTGTTTCTTCTAGGACACCAGTGCGAGGTACTTTCTTTCCTTTGTTATGCTCATGTATTTTATCCATGGTAGCATCCCTTTTCACTTGTGTTTTTGTAGGTTGATATGGCCTAGTCATGTGTTTAGTGACATGGTATCCTTCTTATGCATGGCCAAGGTTCAACATCATCAAGGTTGCTTGCAACATTGCTAGTTTGGAATGTTTGAGAGGAAAAATGACGGTGCCTTGTAAATCTCTCCACCTTAGTTGGTCTTCCTAGTTAAAGATAAATGTGAAATTAGGATAGTATGGATTTGTGTGAGCATATGAAATTTTGGTTTGCATGGATGCACTCTAGTCTTCTTCATCACATTCTTTGTCATAATTCTTATGATTTTCTTTGGCATATTATATTTTTGACACTCTTAAGTGTGTGTGTGTGTGTGTTAAAAGAATTAATTCAAGTATGAAAGATAAACTTTGTAATTCTTAATACAATGAACTCTATGAAATTAACTACTAATCAAACATTGACACATCCTTGGAAACAACGCCAATGGTAAGTGGTTGGGTATCCTAACACTTTGCCATATAAGTCATGAGTGCATACTCATGATCATTTTATAATCCCTAGATGAAAAATGTAAGTATTCTAGTGGTTGATGATTAGTTCATGATTGTTATCTTCCCACCTTAAGCTTGTGAAGTGTGAGTAGAATGGTTTAGCTCTTAGTGAGTTTTTTCATATGTTGATGTTATAGGCTCATGTTACTCCTAAGTGTATTTATAATGAGAGATAAGAATAAAATATAAATGTAATGCTAATAGAAATATAAATCTATTCTATCCTATGGTGATAAGCATTCGTTCTTAGCTTACTATACACATCCTAGGATCATGTAACGATTACTAGGTTACCAAGAGTTATGATACTAGTTGAACCAAGCAATAACACTACTAGGATGAGCAAACGATTACACTTATATGCTTGAAACCAGTTGTACTCATTCCACCTTACTAATGGACATGGAAAAGTAAAGTACTTGAGAAATGTAAAGGACTAAACTAAAATAAACATATTAAAGAAATAAAAATTAAGTTGAGTAAAAAAATAACTAAGTAGAAAATAAAGAACTAAGTGTAATGTTGCAATGGTGGCAAACAACCTTGATCTTTATTTCCATTCATGAAATATTCCCAAGTACAATCCACTTAAATAAAGATGTCATACAACTATTCAAAACCACATTACGGGCATTCACTCTATCACTAAGTGTAAACTATGAAAAAAAAACTACAATAGTTTTGCTAAGGGTGGAATGAAAGTTGTTTGTTTGATGTGACCAAGTGTTGGTATCTATATGGGCAACTAGGACCCTCTATATTGCGTCAATGATGACGTATGTAGGGCTGTGATATCATAAATGCGATATTGTGGCTTATTAAAAATACATTTTATGAGAAGGAATCTTATTTTAATTTAATATGTAATAGCTTGAGTGAGCATGACTATTTTGATAGTAGTTTTTGCTACTATCTCTTTTTATTTATTGTTGTTTTGGTACATGAGAAGGCACACTTAGTACATTTTATGTTACTACAACTTGAATTCCTAATGAATTAGATGGATGAATAGATCCACTAGAAATGGATACAAACTTAGGTTTCATCCTAAAGAAATGATGTTTTCTAAGTTTGCACTTAAGACTAGTAGGTTCATTATTCACCCACATGAGAACTACACAAGTAGAATTTCTTTATTATAATTGTAGTGGTAGCTCTACTTGCATTTGGAATAGATGTGTAGAGGGTGAGAAATGTTGAGGTGAATGTGGTATATAAGATGGAGATTAAGAAGTAGGTGTAACATGTGGATGATATTTTGGATAGTAATAATTATGTGTTAGAGAATCAAGACTTGTTGAATAGATTGGTTATTGTACAAAGTACTAGTAAGGATCAAGATGATGGTATATGGGTACTATTGTTGTGGTCATAGCATCCCTCATGATTGTGAAGTTTGTTAGTGTTGTTGATATTGCTCTTGTGTCTAAGTATAACATTATGTTCCTAAATGTTAGGGAATAACTTGAATTAACACTCAAAAATTTGATATTGTGTAAAAAAAGGAATAATCTCTACTTTATTTAAAATAAGAAAAAGTTATGAGGTGAAATATTTATCAATAATAAGAAAAAAAATAAAAATACGATGAAGTGGGGATTCTAGGATTGTCTTCCTATGTCATTAAGTTTTCTTAGAGGTAGTCCAACACTACCACCATAATTAGGCTATAAGATTGAAGGAGTGATCAGTCCCTTCTTGTCCGACTTCACCTAGCTCTCATTACTCATTATTGTTACCTCCACAACTTCATACTGGCATGACATCGAAGTTATCGATTCTTAAATATCATAGAATAAACCCCCAAAGGGTACCACAAATGATTATAACTCCTTGCAACAAGGCATCCTTCCATAACTTAGGGTTAATTACATATATTTTATTATAACTTCACTCCCAATTATGCATTTTTCTCATCCTTGAGCTCATTTTTTATGGTGATGAATTTTACTTCAAAGCTAACATTGGACTTCAAGTACTCTAATTTAATACTTATTAACTATAATTTTGGTGGAATTTCTTCAATACAATTATGTAAAAGACTAGATGAATTTCAAATTTGTTAGTAGGTTTGAGTGATATGCTATTTTTCCAACTCATTTAAAAATCTCAAAAATCCCTAATATCAAGGGGTAAACTTAGAGTATTTTCCTAGTTTCAGAGAACTTCTGGTTCATTTAACCCTCAACGATAATTGACCACATACCTAAAATTCTTTTTTTAAGTGATGTTAGTCAACATATTTCTTATATTTTTCTTAGGCTACTTGTAAATTTTTCTTAACTGTGATGATAATAATTTCCATAATCTTCAATTTTTTTCCTTCTATTTGATCACTATATTGGATCAGTTTAGGTTAATGGTGTTTGATAGTTTTATCCATACACTACTTCAAATGGAGTTCTATGGATTATTTCTTAATAATTGTTGTGATAAACAAATTTTTCCCAATGTAGGTAATTCTTCCATGTCTTGGGTCTACTTTTGATATAACTTCTCATACTTTCTTCTAAGATCCTATTCACTCTTTTAGTTTAGCCATTAGTTTTAGAGTGGTATGCTATAGTAAACTTAATTGTGTACCTAATTGTTTGAAAAATTTCTATCAAAATTTAAAGAAGAACTTTGGATCTTTATTAAATGTTATTAACTTGGGACATCCATACAGACAAAACATCTACCATAAAAATTTCTAGGCTCCCTTATTAGTAGTTGTACTAGCCTTTTAAAGTATGAAATAAACCATCTTTGATAATTGATACACAACCATTGGTATGGAATCATTTCCTTTCTTGATAAATGGAAGTCCTACTATAAAGTTAATGGTCGTGCACTCTCATTTCCTCTTTGGCATTTCTAATGGTTGCAAAAGCCCACTAGGTGTTCTCTATTTAATCTTGATTCTTTGACATGTTGGATAGTTTTTAATATATGTTAATATGTCATTCTTCATGTTGGACCTGAAATAAAACTTTTGTAACATGACATAAGTCTTGATATATTTCGGATGACTCATAGAGGAAACTTCATGAGCTTCACTTAATAGCTTTTATTTCCAATTTTCTTAAAGAACATAAATCAATTCTTCCTTTATTAACATTCCTTTTTGAGAGAGGTAATAATTAGATTCTAAACTTAGGTTAGTTAAGATTTTATAAAAATAATGGTCTTCTCTAATTTATTTTTTAATTTCTTCATCCATAGGAGCTATGACTACACCAATCATCAAATTTCACATTTTACTTAGAGCATCAACCACTGCATTTTTCTTTTTGGAAACATACTGTATCTCAAAATCATATTCTACAAGTAACTTAACCCATCTAAATTGTTGCATATTTGAGATTGGTTATCTTTGTGACTATTCTAAACTTTTATAGTCATTTTTTAAGACAATTCCTTTTCTACAAAGATAATACCTCTAAGATTTTAAATGATGAATAATAACTAATCCTGCCAAGTCATAAAATGAGTAATTTATATTAACTTCATGCAATTTATGAGATTAAAACATACCACTTAAGCTCCATAAGAAAATATTGCATTGATTTCTTCCCCATAAGCATTTGCAGATACTTCAAAAGATAGGTTTGCATTTGGAATCCTTAAGAAAAGAGCCATAGTTAAGAGTATCTTTAGTATTTAAAATGCATCCTTGCACTTTTCATCAAACTTGAGCACATGATTTTCTTACAAAAGATTAGTTATTGATGTTACCAAGATAGAATAATAATTTATAAAATCATGATAAAATGTAGTTAAACCTAGGATGCTATGGAGTGCTATAACATCTTTTGGTTTTGACCACTTCCTGATTTAACTTATTTTGGATGGATCAACTTGTAAATCATGCTTTGATATAATATGATTATTATATGCTACTTATTCCTTAAAAAATCATATTTTCTTAATTTAGCTTGTAATTTATTTTGATTTACAATATATATAGTCATTTTTAAGTGATTAATGTATTCTTCTTTGGTCTTAGAGTACACGAGTATGTCATCCATAAATGCCATAACAAACTTGTCTAGGTATCCTTTAAAAATATTATTCATAAGAGAGATGAATATTGTTGGTGCATTGGTCAATTCCAATGGTATCACAATATATTCATACAATTTGCATCCTATTCTAAAGGCAATTTTCTTAATCTCTTTTTCTTGAATTCTTATTTGGTGATAAATTAACTTTAAATCAGTCTTTGAAAAGTAGCATGCTTTTATAAGTGGTAAATAGGTAAGGGATAGGTAATTTTAATTATTACCTTATTTAATGTCCTATATTCAATGCATAGTTGTAGGGTACCATTCTTTTTCTTGATGAACAAGATTGGTGCATCCTAAGAGGAGACACTAGGATGTATCTTACCTTCTTCCAAAATTTGATTTAGTTGCACTTTCAATTCTCTTAGTTTAGCAGTGGAGAATCTATAAGGGGCTTTTGATGTAGTTTCTGTCCCTAGGAAAATATCAATAGCATGTTTTATGATTTGTTTAGGTGAGAATTATTTAGTTTAACCAAATATTAAGTATTCAAATTTCTTAAGTTCTATAGGAAGTTCAATGTTTTGATTCTTGGAGTTTAGTTATCTAAAGGAAAAAGTTTAAATTCATTGTACCTAGAATGCTTACTCCCAGTTGTCCCATTTGCAAGTTCAATCTTGAACACTTTATTTGAAGGCAAGGTCAGGTTTAATGTTTTGACTAGACATATTGAAATAAAATTATAACTTACAATACTATCTATAAATAATTTAAAATTTCTACCCCGAATATACTCTTTGATAAGAAGTAAAACACATTCAAATTTATACAAAATTGATTTTATGAATGCTAAAATTTTCTTCACTACAATTGATGTAGAGAATTTTCTTACACTCTTGCCTATAGTGTTGTCAAACTTTTGCATTTTATTTAGTTGTATTCATTCCTTTTTCATTGTTTGAGATGATCATACTTGAAGTGGTCTCCTTAATAGTGGAAATAATTAGTTTGGGCCTTTTTTTAGGATCTTCTTAAATAGTTACTTATCGCAAGGATGCATTCCTTACTTGATTTAATTCTTCATAATCTTACTTCATGCATCTTCTGTGGATTGTTAGCATAAGTTTGTGGATGTAGTTGGGTAGGAAAACCTCCCAAAAACTTAAATGTGAGTAGACTTTCATCTTGATGATTTACATATCTCAATAGATAATAGAGTTCATTATAATAATCTTCTATGGTACATCAACCCAATCTCAATGAGTCATATTGCATCTTGTGATTTTTAAAAAGGACTTTAACATGAATTTTTACTTGAAATATCAATAAAAGTCATGCTAATTAATGATTAATCTATTATCCTTTAATCCATTCCACCATGTTGCAATGAGTTCTCTCAAGTACACGAATATGACTTTTAGGTGTACTTGATTGGTTAGATTTAACAAGTCAAAATAGTTCTTTATAGTGTTAAGTTAGCCTTTGGCCTTAGAAATTATTTCATGGGCTTCATCATAGTGGTCTAAGTTCATCTTTTTAGCATGAACTTGGATTAGTATGTCCTACGATTGTGGTAGCCAACTCTAATAATTATTCATATTTGGCATTGTTATTGGTCTTAGGGGTATATTTTAATTATCTTGATTATTTTTGACGGGATTGATCTCAAGGTTGGTTTCAAGATTAATCTCGGGGTTGATGTTGATTATGGAATTGGGATAGTTGATTAGTTAATTACTTAATGAAATCTACCAAGAAATCCATCTTTTCTTGAAATTCTAATAATCTTTCCTTAATAATTAGTTGATAAATTCTTAATGTCATATAACCTATCTTACATATACTTATTAAGCCCTTGATTTGCATCATAGTGGGTTTATTGAATGCCTTTGATCTTATTTATTTGTTGATTTAGGGCTTCCATTTGCTCATTAACTTGTGTCTCCATGATTCTCCAGTTTAATCTTCTAACTTTGGACATTATTGGACATTAGAGACAAGGTAATATGACTTCCTAGGAAAAGGGCTTATTAATAGTGAGTTAGTTAGTTAAGTGGTTAAGAGGGAAAAATAGGATTGAGTAAAAAATTTTTTACTCATCTAAAAGGATCATTACCTAGAGTCACAATGCTCATCCCACTATGTAGGGTCTTGGGAGAATTGGTACATGAGCGAAAGCCTAACCTCTATGAGTAGTTGTGCTCGAGCTCAAATCTAGATCTTTAACTTGAGAAACAAGCACCTTACTATCACTCCAAATGATGGTTCCTACAAAATTTTACTCATCTAATTAAACAAAACTAATGATCTTGTTAGATTTGGAATGGTTAAAATTAACTAGAAATGACTATTTGGTTGTTGGGAATAAATTTCTAGTTGATTTGAAATCATCAAGATTTTAAGATCATTTCTTCATGCAAAAATTTTGAAAAATTATAGGACTTTTGGAGAGGTTACCTATCCCAATACTACTTTATGACAAGCATGCTTAACGTTTTGGTCTTCAATAGAAATGTTACTGACCAACCCATTAGCTCAGTTGCTTATATTTTATCATGTTTTAATATATGAAATTAATGTTCATTATATTTTTTTTTTGAAAATTGCTTCTCATTTATTCCTCTTATCTACATGCTCATGGTAGGGAGTGATGAACTCCATCATGGTCAATGAGGTAGAAACTGATAATGCTTTCATCCACTGTGAACACTTGTGGGGGTTCGGAGTGATAATGCTCATAGCCATCATAAGCTCCTCTACTTTATATCCTTGTTGATGTTTATAATGAGGAGGGTTTCTAATAGTTTTGTTATCCAAAAAATTAATAGGTAAGGTGTAGGATGAGGGCATCTACATGGGTAGTGGGTGGGTAGGATGGTAACACATGTGGTGTGTACAGTTGGATAGGGCATAACGGTAAACAATGGTTAAAGGTAGATCATGGTGGGTTGTGGCTCGCAAGATGTAGCTATAACATCCCTATTAATTATCTATAAAATCCTATAAATAAATAACAAAAATGCTATAAAACCCTAAGGATATGTATTTAACCTTGATTTGATAATTCAATAAGTGGTCATAAAATAAATAAAAATCATTAAGTAGAAGCATAAAGATAGTAGAGCAACATAACATAGGAAAAATGCTTACTACCTTCATAAATAATTAAATAAAATTAATTCATATAAAAATAAAAATCAGCATAGCCACAAAAACATAGATGCTAAAAAATTCAACTAGTTACATTATTAAAAAGCATACAAAATAATGATTCCAACCACACATGTTTTACCTCAATAAAATATCTAGAAATAAAGATATTTACATTTGAATTTTATCAAATTAAATGATAAAAAATAAAAATAAAAATTAGTTAAATATTAATATATAATAAATTAAAATTTTTTCCAAAACATATAGCATATGTTGAATTGAAGAATGATTCTTACAACCTCATGAACCAAATGGCATAAATAAAGATTTCATATCTATCATACTTTATTATTTATTTACAAAAATAGATAATAAATCAAATATCCAAAAAGTGTTTAAGGTTTTTATTTTATTAAAAATACAAAATACAAAAAAATTAGTTTTCAAGTTTAGAGGGTCAATCTTATATAGAATTGATCCATCTTTCATTCTATGTTTCTCTTCTAGTGTTTCCTAGTTGCTTTGGGCTCTTTACATCAAAATGCAGGAGGAGTAAGAACCCCTCAAATAAGAAAGGTTATTTTATTTCCCTATTCATGCAACATAAAAGTATTTGGCCAAAATTCTTAGGATATAGACTAGACAAATGTTTCCAATTAAATATTTAAAAATACTTCAAAGTTTAGAAATTTCACAAATTTTCTAAAAATTCAAAAATTTTATATTTTATCTAGAAATCTTTGAAGGATATGTCTTGGTTACCTTGACTGCCAAATGAGGGAGAGAAGGGAGAGGGAGATAGGTGTTGGAATCCTTAAATAATTGTAATATAGGTACATCCTAAGATATATAGTTCAATTAGAATTTTATAGGGGGTGTTGGAATTTGAAATAAGTGAAACATAAGTACATCCCAAGATTTTATAGAAGTTTATAACTTAATGCTACCTAGTAGGATCAAACCTATGACTTAGGGTTACTAGGTAAAGACCCATATCTCTAGGCTAATACCACATTGTTCCAATTAGAACTTTATAACTTAGCATTGCCTACTAGAATCAAACCCATGACTTGGAGCTTTCAAAGTCAAAAGTTTTACCATTAGGCTAACATCTTACTACTAAAAGAATATACTAATACGTCCTTAAAAACCTCACTACTAACATTAGATTATCCTATTAAATATTAAATATTTAAAAATATCTCAAAAATCCAAATATTTTATATTTTATCCAAGTATCTTCGAAGGCTGGGTCTTGGTTACCCTCACTACCAAAGGAATATACCAATAGATCTTGGAATAACCTCACAACTAACATTAGATTATTTTTGTGATCTCAAACAAGTCACTCATGGTCAGGATTTTGTAGTACCCTTACTATTAACATCCTCAATGATTGAGGCACACATGTCATTAGAAGGCTAGGTCTTGACTATGCCTCACTATACACTACTAGACTCAACTACTCAATGCCATGGTCTCGGCTAGTTTTCTAACCTCATATGAACTAACAAATTAAAATCCAAATTAGAAAATCCATCCAAACCTTTGTTCCTGTGGGACGGGTCCCACTAAGGAACACTTCAATACTACATGTAGATGTGGGCATCTAAAAGATTTGTAGCTCCCACTACCAATTAAGCAAATCTAGTCCCATATATATTGTTTTAGTAGGTTTTAAATTCAAAAGATTCCCAAAATAGCTAAAAGTCCATAATAGTCAAAATTCCACAAATATTCTTTTAAAATTCCATTTATATCAAGGAATAATCTAAAATAATTACAAAATATTATATAAAGAAGGTTGAACAAAGTTTCTACATATTCCAAAAATTTACTAATAGAAAAAAATAATTTTGACAAAATTATAATACCAATTTCCATATAAAAATAAGCCCAAAGTAATAAAAATTTGATATAGTCTTAGCATAGTAATTAAAATTGTAAAAGAATAATGATGAATTAGAAAGCAAAGATAAAGAATAGAAAATCCATAATAAGATAGGACTTCCACATGAAAATGAAAATAAAATAAACTTCCTTACTATGGTGCAAGGCTACTCGACTCTTCTTATTGGCTTTCTTTCTTACCTAAAACACCCATAATATATTTTCACTTCATTCCAAACCTATTTGACAGAAACTTTTCATGAACCCAAAAATAAAAATAAAAAAGAAAAACATATTGAAGGCCAAAATTTATTTATATGTAGAAGAATCAAATACAATGCGATACTTGCTCATACTACATATTTAGAAATGGAAGAAACAAGATTAAATTGGACTTAAAATGTAGAAGCAAAGATAAAAATTATTTTTGTTAATAAAAACTAGAAAATTTGATTCCTAGGGAAGAGAGGTGGTATAAAAATACAATAGCATATGATATATAAGATGTATATATGTTATATATATAACATATCCTTACTTTTTGTAACAATGAAGTATTAGCCAAGTGGTAAGACTCTTAATTTGAAAGCTCCAAGTCATGGGTTTAATTTTGGTGGGTAATGTTGAGTTATAAAATTTTTTGGATGTGTGGATCAAGAACTTAGAAGAGGGGGTTGAATAAGTTTTCCAAATTAAAAATGCACCAACCACAAAAAGACACCAAGGTTTATGTGGTTCTTCAACTTAGGTAGTCCACACTCTGAGGGTAGATTTCTTGCACACCTTCAAACTTTGTTTCTTCTAAAAGTGGTTTGAAGGGCACCACACCCTGTACAAGCTCTGAATTATGCACTAGAGTGTTTCATCATTGCAAAACCACTCAACCTTAAATGGTCCCAACAAGATCATAATGTTATTTCAAGGATCCCACAACCATTACATAATTGAGCTCACCTCCATAGTGTTTTGATGTTGCAAAACCACTCAATCTTGCAAGGTCCCAACAAGCTCAATGTGGATGCCTTTTCATAAGAAGCACATCATCCCTACAGGGCTACAAGAAATAGTGAAAGACATAAGGAAAGAATGTAACTCAATTTACAAGTCCTTACAATTTGAAGCTCAATACAACATACAACCAAGCAAATGATGTTACAATGAGGAACAAGAATACAATAGCATAGAATAAACAATGATTGATTTTTTATGAATAGTACTTGCATAATTTCTAAGATTTGGTATCTTCTTATAGCCTTGGAGTTTTTGAAAACTCCTTGAAATTCATGCAACGGCTACCAAATGGCTAGTGAGATGTCTTTTTCAAATTTGGAATGTTTACATGAGATTGGCCTTACTTCAAGAGAGATGTCTCATTGGAAAATGGGACATCTTACATGGGATGTCTATAGGGAGATGTCTACTAGAGATGTCTAATGCTTTTAGGAGATGTATCCTTAACTTTTGAGCTTTTTTTCTAAGGCTTTCTCTTGTCAATTTTTCTTCTTACTAGTCCTTGGAGTGTCTTCATTTGATTTGTAGCCTTTGTTTTCATCCATGCTCTCATCTTGCCCATGTAGTCTTCATTTTGACATCTCATTGTAGATCTTGTTTTCTTGAGTTCTTAGGTCTTGTTATGGATTTTTTTTTCATGTCTTGCAAACACATTATCCACAAAAGACATTCCATGTTCTCCATTTTCCTTAAGGTTTTGACATACCAAAAGGTCAAGAAGATGTACCTACTTTATAATTATTTTAAGGTTCCAATTCCCCTCATATCCTTACTTTATGTTCTTTTCTTTTTATATTTTAATTGATTTTGCTTTTCTTTTTATGTGCACGTGACACAAGCCTACTTAATTTTATCGTCATAATGGCAAGGAGGAACTCTCTTGTTTATGCTTCTTTTAGTTTTTCAATGAATCAATTTAAGAATTTTTAATTTAAAAACTATAAAAAAAATAACTTGTCCAAATAATATATATATATCATAAATATATAGCTAAACTTATTATATTTTTTTAAGCTTTTCTATTTCATAAACTTAACTTCAATTCTCTCTTTAATCAATACCTCAAGATTTAAACACTTATTATACATACAATGGGACTCCAAATCAAACTTCATTTGAACCTGTAGGATCTTTATCAAGTACACTACCCAACTAGATATTGAAATCATATATGAGAATCACTTATCATATCCGTACAGTTAAAATGTTGAAACTTTTACAAGATTTATAGCAAAGAAAAAATTTATGATATCTTGAGAACTATAACTTCGATTTTAGTAAACCAAGGGTTAAAACTAGTATTTTTGAACATCTTGGACATATTGGTAAGGTTAGATGCTAGGTAGGTCACCATCCTAAGGTACTTCCTTAACAAAGCTAATTTATACAATATTTGATTATAATTAAAAATAATATCCGAATTTCAGTTTAATGACAAAAAGTGAGAGAGGGTATGGCCTAGGTAGGGTTAGGGTCCAAAATGCTCCACGAACAAAGTATTATATAATCACATGTGGACAATAAGAATAACCTTCCATGAACCAAAATAAAATGTATTGAAGGTAAAAGAATTTATTTATAAGTAGAAGAATCACACACGGTGAGACATATGGCCTTGATACATATTCATAGATGAAAGAAATAGGCTTGAAATAGGCTTAAAATGGCTTAAAAATGGAGAAATAGAGCAATAAATGGTTTATGTTGTTGAAAGATAAAAACTCCAATTCACAGGGAAGAGAGGTGGTAAAAACATATGAAAGAATTTGATATATAAGATGTATACATGTTATATATATGTTGGTGCAAGGAAATAACCCTAACCAAAATAACTTAGTTACTTATTTTGGGTGATTATTGGTTTTGGGGTCTACCAAGGCATGGATACCTCCAAATAGCTTTTGCTAGTTTATTGAGCTATTAATTGCTTAAATTATACTTGTTTTGGTTACTTAGGAGAACTATACGTGTTTTTCCTATTTGCAATGTTTGATAATTAGATTTCTCTTTTAGCTATCTTCCAATTTTGGCTAATAGTTTTTACCAATTCGTTAATCATTGAGTTCTAGATTTCATGTTACTTATAATAGTAAATAATAAGTATAATGGGATTTGCTATTCAGTAAATCTATGCTATCTACTCACACACTTTCCAAAAGCTATATTTCAAAAAAAGTTATGTCACACAGCGAAAACCTACTATTAAATAATTTATTAAGAAGTTTAAATATATAGCTGGAATAACATCTATCCCATGTTATACTTATTTATAACTAATTTTTAGATAAGCTATCTTATTCAATGGTGTAACAAAAACGTATCCTAAAACTCCTAATGACTAAAGCATAGCTACATGCAAATCTAGCTAAACAACTAGAAAGCTATCAAATGAAATATTAAACTAAGAGAAAATAAGTAAACGAGAAAAGTAAAAACTCTTTAGAATGTCATTACCATGAAAGTGTCTTACAAGATTTTTCTATAAAAAAATTCTTCTTCTAAAAAGAAACCCCTTTGTTTTTATAGATTTGTGTAAAGCTTTATATATAGGTTCAACGGTTATATTAGCTAACTTATTTTAGAGCTTAATTAAATTTATAGCTTTCTCATACAACTATAAACCATTAGATAGTTGCTAAATTGTCTCAAAAGACCTAGTCATCTTTTGTACTTGCTATTCCTCTATTGAAAGTTACTGGGAAATATTACCATAATGATATACAACCTTAATTTCTTGATTATGCTCGTTAGGCTCTAATTAATCTAACTTCTAAATAACTTTCTCAATACTTGATTCTTCGGCTCCTAATTCAGTTAGTGAATTAGCTAACTTATTCAATGTAGAACCTACTGTATAACAAGCTTATTCTAACTACATCTTCTTTTGATTAATATCTCTCATGACTCTAAAAACTACGATCATTATAGTATCAAGTAAATCTTTCTTGTATTGTGACAATCTTTCCTTTATTTTAGTGGTAGTTCTAACTAAATTTTCAGCTCTTTGATCAATTTGTTTATACAAAGCCTAATTTTTCCTAGCTTCATTAATCTCCACTCTTACTTATTTTGTGCATTTCTCTTGAAAATAAAATTCAGAGATCAACTCTTGAAAGCTGGGCTATAGTAAATATAAATGATGTAAAATTTTTCTTCCTTTTGCTTCTTTCAATTCTAAGCTTACATTGGATAATATTTTTTCCAATTACAAATTATTCTTTTCTTTATTTTAAAGTAAAGACTCCTTTATTAAAATTATTACTTTCATCTACTTATTCAAATCTTTGAAATGTTTTAGCTCATCTTTCAGCTTTGCTATTTCTTACTTACTCTGAATCAAGAATTATTTGAGCTTTGCAATTCTATTGTTAGCTACTTGTCCCATACCCTTAATTAAAACAACTATAGCTTCAAACATATCTTGATGAGTCATTATAAAATTTTACCCTTTTGTTAGAAAATCATCCTTGTTATAAGGAAAAATAACACTCATTTCTATTTTTGGTTTAGTTTGAAGCTTTTGTCTCAAGATGATTCTCCCTTCTTTTTTCCTTCACTTTAAAGGACCTTACTCCTTTCATTAAATAGCCATAAGGAAAACTTAATGTAGTTAACGCTAGTGGTGACTCAAGAATTGAGCTTTCATCTTCTTTCTATTGTTCTTGTTGTTTCTACTAATATTGCTCCATTAACTTTTGCTACTACTTAAATATTTTTTGTTGTTTTTCTTATTTTCCTTGATTCTCTCAATTTTGATATACCTAGCTACTTGAACTCTAACAAATTCAATGTTTTTTAGAGGAAATATTTCATCTCGTAGAGCTTCTTCTAAACTATCTAGCTTCCAAGAGAAATAGTTTTCTTCAACGAGAGCTATGTACTTCTCATGGAAATCTCCAGGTAAAGGATATTGTTTTCTTTTCATCCATTGGCATGAGTGTACAATAGATCTATCTCATGATGATATTGGAAGCTCCATTGACAAAATTCTTCTTAGCTATCCCTTCACTTTAGTCTTAGCGTGATTTACTTCCTTACCTTAAGCTCTTTGATAAATGATGTCTATCTCATCAGGTTGATGAACCTTTCTAGTTTTTGTCACTGAATAGATCCTCTTTGGAGCTATTGGTAGATCATATTTTTCCTTGTATCTTTTGGCCATCCCTTTTGGATTTCTAGTATTACTGAATTCCCAAAAGCCAAATATAAGATGGAAAACTTTCTTGTGCTTGTAATCATGCCTAAGTGGGCTCCTCCATATTTGCTTACCTATCTTCAAAGTTGGTAAATATGGAGCTATGAATCTACGGAGCTTGTGGGCATATTCTTCAAATCATGCTATTAAAATCAATGTATATCTCACATGAAGAAAGATAGTTTTATGACATTTATCTTTAATCTTTTGAATAATCTACTCATGAACTCTAGAAAGAAGGATTCCTAAAATGCATTTTAATAAATGAAGATAAACATAGTTCATAAAAAAATATAGGGCTTGGAAATTAAAATATTTCCTTTAATAATTAATAGGGACAATAGTTGCATGAATATAGACAGTGGCTCTTGAGTGAAAAAAAGTAAAGAGTAGGCATGAGTGGTGGGGACCCATTTGTATATAGACTAGCCATGAGCTACCATAATGAGGTGGCCCAAACAATTAGTTTGATGGGTGAGGGTGGATTCATTTTCATTTCCCAAAGAATGCAGGTGCTTGTAAGGTCGAATCCAAGCACTAGAGAGGTCACAATATCTCTCATAGAATAAAAACCACTCCTAGAAATTTATAAGAATGCTGTGACCTTCTTGGTGAGCTTGGAGGAGGGTGAAGGGGCAACTCTTTTGGTGATGTAGCACAAAGGGTAGGAAACAACAATAGAAGTGCTCACTAATAGGATTGCTGAAATGCTCAATGCATTTACAGCATTTGCACTAGACATCACTACACTCAAATATGTGTAGACATCCATAGGAACTATAAGTAGCAAAATAAGTGCAGTGCAACATGAAGAGCTATTAGACCAATTGATGGGAACTAGGAAATTGCTTCTAGATGTCTTTGACCTTCTAGATAACATCACTGAAGCCCAGTCAGAGCTACTAGAGGCAAGGGACAAGAACATTATATTGGAGGGGTAACTTGAAATAGCTAGAGAGTGGAATGAACACTTGGCTATTGAGGTTGCGAAACTAAGAGGCCAAATTGCCAATCTTGCGTTTCTCAACCCGATACTCATAAGAGATGAAGCTATGCAACATATTTAGTCTAGGCTCAAAGGGGTTGAGAATGCAATGGAGATGGTAGTGTTCTACAGATCCTTGGTAGAAGCCACATAGCATAATATTCAAAAGGCCTTGGATCAAACCCACTAGGAGAATGTCCAATTGACCACAGAGAACCATTGCCTGTGAAACATTGATACACACAAGGAATAGTTAACAGATTTCATCCATCAACAATAGGAGTAGCTAGCTAGAGAAAATATAGAACTAAGGAGATTGGTAGCAAAGAATAGGAATCTATGCACATCCTTCACTAAAAGAGTGAAATTGAGGTAGCCACTTGGAAATCTGAAGCTCTCAAATTTGAGAAAGTTAAAGATCTTTACAAAGAGTAGGTTGGTCTACAAAAGGGAATAAATAAAAAACATATCCAATTGGCAAAGGCAAAGGTAAATGATGTCCTCGAACAACTCTAGCAAGGAAGGGTAGTTTGGCAACCCATCATTGATGGGATAGATGCCTATAACAAATTAGAAATCCACACAAAGGAGTTGTAGATCGAGGAGATGATAGAGTATATGAAGCTTGCCAATCTTTGTTATGAAAATCTGGTGATGTTAACTACCAGAAGGCTATAGTCTAAGCTGGAGAAGTAGGTGGCTAGCTCATACTTGCTGTATGAGGTTGAGTTCAAGCACCACAAGGAAAAAAAGGTACAAGCTTGCGATGGCTAATGCTAAAATTGAAGTTCTCAAGGCACGTTTCATAGATCAAAGATCAACTATTGAGAACCTGGCTAGATGGATGAATGACTACCAAGAGCTACAAAATGTAGCAAGGGTGTTCGACATTGAACATAAACAATTTGCTACATGGTTTGTCAATGTAAAGGAGATGTTCTTGATCATGCCCTATTTGTGGGATGTTCCCATTCTAGCCAACATTGGTGGTGCTGCATGGAACGTGAATGATCCTTGGAGTAAGGAGGAGAGGATGAAGGCACTACTTGATGTCTTTCTCCTTCCACTGAAGGTTGCTATTGCAACAAGATAGCTAGAGTTTCCTCAACCATTGCATGGGCTTGAAGTTGGTGAAGGTCTTTTAGAGCCCCAGGAGCCACCACCACCTAGGACTATCTGATCTTCATCACCGTCTTCATGTCATCAGAATATGTGTTGCCAAACATTTTCTAGAGTCATGTAATGGTGTTCAATTTTGTGTCATGAACACCACAATTTTTTTAATTTGTTGATTTGTACACTTGGGCACTTAGTTTTGTCAGGTCATTTTGTTTTGTTAAGAGTCAGTAAATAATCCCATACATTCCCAATTTTGTAAAAGCACTTGAGGATGAGTTTTCATTCAATAGTGGGGGTATGATGAAGCATTAATTGGCTGTGTTGATGGGACCTTGTTGATGAGGCCCCATTTTTATGGTGTTGCTCCATTGATGGGGCCCCATTGACATAGCGTTTGCTATGTTGACGAGGCCCCATCGATGCAGCCCTAAAGCAAAAAATATAAATATGAGCTCTAGCCATGTTTATGGGAATTAGATTCATCATAGTAGCTAAAATCTTGTAGTTTTTACATTTGAAAGTTAGAATATTTCTCTTGAGTGCTTGTAGCAAGAGTCATTGAGTGTACAAATCTTTATTCGAGCATTGTTGTACCTGAGCATGATAGTGTATATGACAATAAAGACAAGCTTCTTGATAAACCTTGTAAAATTCTAGATATTTTAGATATTTATTTATGCATTTCATACTTCTAGTTAATTATTGGATGTTCTCCAGTAATTAAGCTAATTAAGCAAGATAAGCTAGATAGATTAGAAACATAAGTACAACAATTTGAGCATAACACGTATTCGCTTGGTAATTCCAATAGTGTTATTGCTTGGTATGGCCAGTAATGTAGCACTTGCTATTGCTTGGGATCATGTGTTAATGCTTTTTGATTCATATGGTTGGGTGTAGGGGTACCTCACCAATCATCAATACCCATGAGGTACTCTCTACTTTTGAAAACTCTTCTTAGGGATGGTCATTTTAAGATGAAGCATGTTTTTGATCAAGTGAGAACATGTTATCATCATATTCAAATCATACCTATGGACTCTTCTCAGAGATAAGAAGGTAACCTAGAGGTCCCTAAGTGGTATGACTACTAGAAGTATTACTACTATCATGAGACTACTAGTCATGACTCACACATAGTAGGAATAAGAAAGTTAATATCTAGGATCTTATAGATAAGGGTAAGATAGTGGTGAAAAATTTGCCATCCATTATGCATTTGGACAACTAGAAGCTTGAAGTATTTTAGAATCCCTTAGAAGCTAAGAATACTCTTTTAACTTTTAATTTTGAATATAAAGCTTGTAACTCCTACCTAGAAAGTCTTACATCATTTGCTGGTCTAACTACAAGCATCATCAATAGTCTCCATCATGACCTCAAAAGCCTTATATCATTTGCTAGTTTTTTTGACCTTGTGGTATGTCAAAACCTTATGAAAAAAGAAGAACATAGAATGTTGTGGGATGTGATGTTTTTACAGGGCATGGATGAGAACTCAAGAAGTGAGATCTACAAAGAGATGTCAAAGAAAAGATTACATGGGCAAGATAAGAGCATGGACAAGCATGGATAAAGATGAAGGCTATGAGTCAAATGAAGATGATCCAAGGATTTGGAAGAAGCCAAATAAATAAGAGAAAGCCTTAAGAGCTAGAGCTCAAAAGTTGATAGGAAGTCTCTAAGGAATAGAAGATATCTTCTCCAAGAGAATGTTTGTTAAAAGAAGATGTCTCCCAAAACAAGAGATGTCCCCTTTTCAAAGAAGATGCCTCCATAAAGATGTCCCATAGAAGAAGGAGATGTCTCCCTAGAATTGAAGTTAATTTTAGAGAGACGTCTCAATATCAAAGGAGATGTCTACACTAGTCATTAGATAGTTGTTGCATGAATTCTAAGGTGCTTTCAAAAACTTAGAAGTTATAAGAAGACATCAAATTCTTGGAAAAAGGACAAGCATTGTCAACATCAAAATAATCATTGTGTATTCTATTCTATTGTACTTGTGTACTTCATTTGTCATATCATTTGCTTGATTGTATAACTATGCTTTAAAGTACAAGGATTGTAATTTACGTTACACTCTTTCATTATGATTTTTTGTTTCTCTCTTATTGCCATGTTGGGGTTGATGTGCTTCTTGTGAGAAGGCATTGTAATTAAGCTTGTTGGGATCCTACAGGATTGAGTGTTTGTGTAACATCAAAACACTTTGAAGCAAAGCTCAATTTTGTAAAGGTTGTGGAATCCTTGAAATCACATTCTAAGCTTGTTGGGACCTTGTAGGGTTGAGTGGTTTCATAGCAACAAAAAACTTCGGAGTAGAGCTTAGAGCTTGTACAGGGTGTGGTACCCTTCAAACCACTTTCTAGAGAAACAAAGTTTAGAGTTGTGCAAGAAATCCACCCTTTGAGTGTGGACTACCCAAGTTGGGAAACCACGTTAAATTTGGGTGTGGTTTTTGTGGATGATTAATTCTTATTAGGAAACTTATTCAACCCTCCTTTTAAGTTCTGAATCCTCAAGTGGTATCGTAGCCTGGTACTCTTTCATTTAACATCAACTTCAAGAGTGAACTATGGAGGAACTTCTTACATAAAGCCACCATTGTTTGGTGGGTTTGGTTTTGTCTATTAGAAGGTAAGGATGCAAGGCTTCTTCAAGTCTATGGAGTTTGAAGTATGGGAGTCCATCCTCAAAGGCTACACACCACCCATTGATAATGCAAAAAAGGCCATCAAGCCTTAGAGCAAGTGGATGCAAGAAGAAAGAGATAAGTTTATGCATGATTCTAAGGCAAACAATTGTTTATATTGTGCATTGAATAAATATGAATTTAATAGAGGAGCTAGATATAAAATTTCCAAAGAAATTTGGGAAACTTTAGAAGCTACCCATGAGGGAACATTGATAGTTAAGAAATCTAAAATTTTAGTCTTGCAAAGTGAGTATGATAAACTTAGAATGAGAAAAGGTGAGAAAATAAAAAATTATTTCTCTAGGGAAAACAATCTACTTGTGGCAATCAGGGGCATAGGCAAGGATTTTCTTGAAAGCGATGTAATAATAAAGATGATTAAGATGCTACAACTAGAATTTAGACCTAAGTTTACAACCATGAAGGAGATTAGAGATTTTTTAGTCTTAAAATTTGAAGAGGTTCAAAGTGCTCTTATTGCTTATGAAATGAAGCTCATAAGTGAAGGGGAAATAAAAGAAAAACACATTGCCCTAAAAATAGCCTCTAAGAAAAAGGAAATTACTAAGCAAGATGTGAGTAGTGAAGATGATATAGCGTTTCTTTCAAGAAGAGTCCAATGGATACTTGCAAGAAAAGAAAAGAGCTTCAATCATTGAGGATCCAATCAGTCTAACTCTAAAGGTAAGGATAAAGGTACGAAGGTGTCAAACTCTAATTTTGATGCTTTTTCAATGGAATGTTGGGTTTGTGAAGGAAGAGGCCATGTGACCTTTAAATATCCTAGCAATGACAATTTGCAATGAATGGAGACGATTGATATGGAAATGACAAGTCCAACCTCTACACTAGTTGGGATGATTGTGAACAAATTGAAGAAGAAGTAGATGAATCCAAAAATTATTCTCAGCTCATGTGCATGGTGCTCACAAATGAAACATCACTACAAGTTATTGATGAATCAAGAAGTAAGTATGACAAAAGGTATAGTGAATTACAAGAAGAAATTATCATTATATATTATCTACATAAGAAGGTAAAGAAATCTATGCATAAAAAATTTTATGTAATTCACACCAAATTAAAAGGAGAAATCTTAGAGATAAAGGCTAAGATTCAACAACTAATCCCTTTAACTAAAGAATGTAGAAGTTTTCAAGAAGGAGAGGCTCTTGAAAAATAGCCTAGGAATGAAAATTTTGAAATATTATCACATGATATAAGCTCTTTCTCAAGCATAATCAGGTTGATAACATCATTCATAAGGTGAACACTTTATTTGTCTATAAAAATGGTGGAAGTAAATAAGAGTTTGATTATCCTCATGTTGAAGAAAATAACATTGATGTTTGGTCTTGACAAAAAGTTTCTAGTAAGGATATTTTTTTAGGAAGCAACCATGGGAGATGAAGAAATTGGAAAATTCCTCAAAAAGATGAATGATATAGAAAGTGATAAAAAATTCTTTCATCATAGATGAAATGAACAAGCTTGGACATCATGCAAAGGAACTAATGAAAGAAATTTAAAAACTAAGGAAGTACTCTATGATAAAGGACCTCATCTCAAACTTCATTAGTCTTTTACATTTCAAGTACAAGTAAGGTAAGTTATGGTAAGTTTCCATTTTCTTACTTGCTAGAAATTGTTTCAGTTTATAAAATTTTTAAGGACATTTGAATAAAAAAGAACAACTAATTTGTTTTGATATGGAAAATTAGCTTTAGATTCTACAAATGTTTAGATAAGCACATATGTAGAAGGAGATATTTTGTATTAGTGAGGCATTATAGGAATATTTGATTATGCTATTTTTTGTGAATATATGAAAGTGAGGTGATTAGTTTATTTTTATGGTTGAATGTAAGCTTACGCTACTTTTAACAATTTTTATTATTGAATCATCTTTTGGATTCTTAAGTAGATTGTATTAGTTTCAAGTGGTTTAAAACCCTTGCATGTAATTCATGGACCAAAAGCTTTTCTTTCATTTTATGTCTTGTGATTTGTTATTGTGCTTTCATATGAACTAACAAAGTTCAATTTCTTTTGAAATATTTTTTTATGATAATTGAAACATTTGAATTGGTACCTTTGATGAATTTCATGAATCTTTTGAGAAAAGAAATATTTCAGAAGGAATTATCATTAATAGGAGACATAGTCTCCACACTTGATCTTAATGTTGCACTATAGGGATAGTATGTTGATGATTAAAAGAACCATGAATATTACTTCTTTGAAAAGAAAAAGATGATCTAAAAAGGTCCAAAGGGAGCATTAAAATAATAAGGATATCTAACATATGCAGGGGGGCCTATACCTCATTAACATTTATCATCTTTAGGTCACTGGTGTAGGGGGAGTCTTTTGAGACTTTTACCAAAAGATACTGAGGCAACAAGACTTTCCACTCCAACACCCATAGCTAAATATGAGCAAGGAAGACCATATTCATCTGGTAAAGTTTTTAAAGCAAAAGAGGACATTTATTTATCAATCTTCAGAATCCTTACCTAAATTTGGTCTTTATTGGTGAAAGCTCTTAAACTTTATATGTTATATAAACTTACTTGTGGGCACTATGTTAAGAATTTAATGGTTAATGTTTGATCTTTTGTATGTTGAGAATGCATCATTTTAAGTACCTAAGGTCCTTATTACAAATATGACTTGAGAAGTACTCCCCTTAGAGATCTCAAGTATTCAATGGTAGACTGGAATTAGAAAAGGTGTTCAGAATCTCTTTTGGTAAAAAAATGAGGTAAAAATATTAATATATGCTATTTTTTCTCTCAACATGATTATGTTTTTGAGTAAAATGATGATTGTCTTTGTTTGATTTTTAAATATATTTAACATGACAAGTTGCGTTGCCTTGACCTTTCTTATGAATATTTGATCTAATTCTTTAAAGTTGGATATGCATGTATTAATATGCCTTAATCTTTTTGGGTGATGCTTTAAAAGAAGTAGAATATTTGTTTATTTATTCCTAAGGGCTTATTGGTTCAGAAGATAGGTTACATGATTCTAAATGCTCAAAATGTGAACTTCAGCCTCTTGGTTTTCAATTTTCATGGACATTAATTCTAAGGCTTTGCTTTGTTATGTTTGGATTAGTTATGCCTCACTAATTTTAACTTTGTAAACAGATAATGAAAAGCTCTTAATTGGTTTGTCATCATCAATCCTATGCAAAGGATTTTTAAGTGATGTGTAACTTTTCATTTATTATTCTTCCATGGCAAAATGTTTTTATATATATCTTCTTAGAGTACTCAAGCACTCATGTGTTCATTAAAAAATTTTAAACATAAATGTCCAATTTTTCTTGTGCATTATCTTGATTTGCTCTACTCCTTTTTGATGATGTCCAAAAAGAAGAAGAGAGTTTATGGAGTTCATGATGTACTATGGATAGTTTGATATAGTTGGATGATGTACACATATGTGTTTTTGATGTGGATTGTACATGTGTGGTTTTTGTACATGATGAGGATGTTTGAGTGGCCATATGTATTGTAGATAGTTTTGTGGATAGATTATGCTATAGAAAAATCATGCTTCTATAACATGTGTTTTGTTGCATTATTTTGGAGACAGGTTTTGTCTTTGCATAGTGTAGCCTTTTTTTTAAAAAAATATTTTGTGCAATCTTTACCCTACTTCTTAAGCTTTAGAGCCATTATCCTAGTTATAACTTTGGTTGCCATTTGAATTTATATATAATTTTTTGTTGTTCAAATTGTTTATTAACTCATCCATTTTCTTAAGTTTTGGACATCAATGGGGAGATTGTTGACCTTTTGGTATGTTAAAACCTTAAGGAAAATGGAGAACATATAATGTAATGTTTTTGTAGGGCATGGATGAGAACTCAAGAAGTGAGATCTACAAAGAAATGTCAAAATAGAGACTACATGGGCAAGAAAAGAGTATGGACAAGCATGGATAAAGATGAAGGCTATGAGTCAAATGAAGATGCTCCAAGGATTTGGAAGAAGCCAAATCAACAAGAGAAAGCCTTAGGAACCAGAGATTAAAATTTGAGAAGACATCTTGAAGGAATAGAAGACATCTTGGTCCAGAGGAAATTTCTAAAAAGAAGACATCTCCTTTTCAAAGAAGACATATCTATGGAAATTTTTGCTCAAAGACATCCCATCCAAGAAGGAGATGTCTTCCTAGAATTGAAGTCAATTTTAAAGAGATGTCCCAATCTCGAAGGAGGCATCTACACTATTCATTACACAAATTCTAAGTGTTTTCAAAACCTTAGTAGCTATATGAAGATATCCAATTCTTGGGAAAAGAACAAGCATTGTCAACATAAAATTAATCATTATGTATTCTATTATATTATACTTGTGTACTTAATTTTTCATATCATTTGCTTTATTATAGAATTGTGCTTCAAAGTACAAGGACCTATAATTTAGGTTACACTCTTTCCTTGTGCTTGTTTTTTGTTTCTCTCTTGTTGCCTTGCTGGGGTTGATGTGATTCTTGTGAGAAGGCATCATAATTGAGCTTGTTAGGATCCTACAAGATTGAGTGTTTATGTAGCATCAAACACTTTGGAGCAGAGCTCAATTTTGTAAAGGTTATGGGATCCTTGAAATCATATTCTAAGCTTGTTGGGATTTTGTAGGGTTGATTGGTTTTAGAGCAACAAAACACTCCAAAGTGGAGCTTAGAGCTTGTACAAGGTGTGGTACCCTTCAAACCACTTTTTAGAGAAACAAAGTTTAGAGGTGTGCAAGACATCTAACCTCTGAGTGTGGACTACCAATGTTGGGGAACGACATTAAATTTGGATGTGGTTTTTATGGTTGATCAATTTTTATTGGGGAACTTACTCAACCCCCCTTCTAAGTTCTTAGTCCTCAATTTTAAGTACACTATCATTGCATCAAATCTAAATCACTCTTTCTAATCTTCTTATCACATTTGTGCTATTCTAAACAACCAGGATCTAATTGTATCTCATACTATTACCTATTATTCCACTTCTATTGCTTATCCAATCCATACTTCCTATCCTCATCCTATTCCATATCATATTGAATCCCAAAATACCCGTTTACTTTCTACATTTGGAACATTTGGTCATTCTTTTCCATCATGTTAGATAAGAATCCATACTCGTAACTAGTAGACCAATGAATGACATATAGGAAAATAGAAGGATAATGTTACTAATGCAGAGAAGAAACCTTCTAAAATGTCAAAGAAAGTTTCTTTTTAGTAATAATAGGAGACTACTTATTTAAGCAATCTCTCCTCTTCATCTAATCTTGTATTCTTACTTAACTATGGGAAAGTTTACCACTATTAAGAAATGGTTAAAGATCACCTAGAAGAAATGTTATCCCTTAATATCCTTTACTGACTATCTTGTCTTATAATCTCATGCATTTGCTGTGTTTTGTTAGTTCTTCTCTCATTTGATATCATTGAAATTAGTTTAATTGGTGTTCATGGAAGTTGATATATAGGGAGAGGGGTCTTAATGTAATTGGAGTAGTACTTTGTTATATTCGTGTAAGTCAACCTTGATTGACATCCTTTGAAGTTAATGTATTAGAAAGAAATTCTTATAGATTATTATTTTCCATAGATCATAAATTGTTCCATGGACATAGTGCACTTCTAGTGATGGTTGATGACTCACTCTATATCATGGCTTATAGTTCATCTTGAATTATGGTTTTCCTTGAGTCATGGTTTTTTCTGATACCAATTGTAATATCTTGTTCTTAGATGTCATGGAAAACATCAAATATATGTTATATTTAACATTATGCATATTAATCATAATAATAAACATGTAAAAATAAATGAAAAAGAACTTTATTAATAAGAAAATTATAAATGAATAAGTGTATTTGGGTTATGCTCTAAGGGTTTCCTAGGATTATCTCCCTTCAACATATATTCCATATAGGTAATCTAAGATTGCCACCATGATTAGGCTTAGACTTGGCTACAAGGGATGGCCAAGCCCTTTGCATTACTTCTTTACTTGACTTTTGTTAGTTGCCATTATTGGCTTTGTAACTTCATGGTGATGTGGCCTCTAATTTACCAATATAAATACCTTAGGACAAATCCCTAAGGGTTTTCTCAAGAGACATGGTCATAGTTATAATATTCTCTTTTATCATGAAGTCTTGTTATAATAATTACAACCCCTAGTTATAGAACGATATCATTTAAAAATGAGGACATGAAAACATATGCAAAGAAGATTAGATATTGAGTCTATTAAAAAAGATTGCTACATAATTGTTCTAGGAAAGCCACTAAAAGAAAGATAAAAAAAGATATGAGAAAAAAATATGCAAGATGATTTCAAGAAATTGCAAATAAAAAAAGATCTATCTCTTCATGAAGATGAATAGTGAAAGAAAACTTATTTAGTTGATCCCATTTTGATAGGATAAGACTAGGATGATGATGAGAATGATGATTCGATGTTTGGTATTTATAGTATATATGCTTTATGTGATTTCCAAGAAAAAGCTTGATATTGTTTGGTTGATTTGTGAAGATTTTAATATATTAAAAAATGCTTCTAATGGAATAGGAGGATTTCCTTTTAATTTTTAAAAATATGAATAAAGAGCATAGTCTTCTTTTAGAAATAGGCTTGTAGTTTTAGATCCTAATGTTGGTGGTAATCATAGAACTAGCTTACTAACCATTTTTCATAGATTAAATAGAGCTTATATATGCTTTTTTTGATTTATTCTTTGAATATCAACATAAATTATTTGTTTAGGAAATATTATAGATCACCTTCATATTAAGTTCTCTATTCAAAGGATAGGCCATGTGAATCTTCTATTCAATGCTATTATTGCTAATACTACTTTTTTATTAAATAAAACTTATTATATATCATTTTATCACATTTTGAACTTGGTTCCAAAAGCAATAAATTTAAATGACTTCATTTATGTTATAGCCTACTTCTAATAATAAAAAGAAAATGTTCTTGTATGAAGGTTAGCTCTCCTTCTAGCACCAGTTCAGGCTATTGTAGTAGAATCAAAATCAACTCTGCCATAAGAAACAACTTTAATATACTTTTTAAATGTGGTTTATTGGTCTCTAGTACCACCAAGTCATGGATGCCTCCAAATTGCCTCTATTGATGTTAATAAGCTAATGTTACTCAATGTATATAACAAGAAATCTTTATCTAGGCAAACATGAAGATCTAACATAAGAATCTTTTTCTTATATAAAATCGATGTCTATCTCTTTTGGTTGTCTTTTAGCATGATTTAAAAGAATTGAATAGATTTCCTATAGGTTTAGCTTTTATTCCTTGCATAGCACCCATATAATAAATGGATGGTTTTATAGAAAATGTCAATCACAAATTCTAAATTGTCTGCTAGCTAACTTTTCAAAGTAAAATCATAAAAGCTTTGTAAATAGAATACAAAATTGAGGAAAGATGATTATCCATAAAGTTTAGAAATACAAGAAGACGACAATAATTTTGTGCTAGACTAGTTAAGGATTGACACTTATAAAAGCTATCTCATCCAACCAGAATAACAAAAGTAAGATAAACCTTACCTCATAGATCAAATAACCTATTCCAAAACTAATGATCCATTGATGTGTGACTGTGCCACTTTCAAGCTAAATAGAAAGGAGAAGCTATTAAAGTACAAATCTAAAAAGAAAAAGGTAAAAGAGATAGAAGAACCTATTTAAAATGCCACAGTCTTTACAATTATTTTTTTGATGTTAATCATTCCTTCTCTCTGTCTAAATGCCACTATTTTTTTAAACAAATCTACTCTAGGCTTTATATAGTAGACACCGACAATTACAACCATTAAAAAACTTAAAAGCTACATTTGCATCAATTCCTATTCATATAATTGCAGGGAATTGGATAACTATTCTATTAATAAATTTTCCTCATTCTTCAAATTTGTAGCCCCTCAACTAGCAATTTTCATGATTTAGGAAAGCTTTTATCTCCCTAATTTAGAGAGCTTTAATAAGCTTGATTCATTGTATTTATTGAAGACTTCCTTGACAATCATTATTTCCATAACTAATTTAGTTGGGAATTTTATTAAAATTGTCAAAGTAGCTCCCGTGTAGGTTTGAACCTTAATTCAAGCTTTTAGTTAGTGATTTCATCTATGATACTAGTAACTGTCATCAAAAAATTCAAATGATCATGTAACTATTAGCTCTTTAATTTACACTCCTTGTTTTATTTTCACAAATATAGCTTATTTTCCTTATGATCACTCTATGTGTTAATGGTGGCTTTGCGCTCTTTGCTTTGAGCTTCGATGAAAGTTCTACACATTAGTGGTGGCTCTATGATACTCTTAGCTCTTTTTGTTGATATAACTTATGGCTTAGCCTTCACATTGTCATTAGTTGTAAAGCCTTTTATGAATTTTTTTATAGAGTTGTTTGGTTCATTATATGGAAAATTTGACATGGTAAAATGATTGTAGGGCATCTTTATACAACTAAACTTTGTTCCAAGTGCTACATCTTGCCCCTGGTAAGCTGAATTAAAAATGTAATGCACATGTGTGTGAAATATGTTCCTTTGTGGGTTTGAGATGAGCTCTAACATGGCTCGTAGAGCTTCTTCATAGAACTAGATTTTACCCCTACAAAAATAAGCTAAACTCTAAAGAAAATGTGGTAGAACCATTTTGTATAACCATTTTTTGGTTCTACAAGCTTGCTTTACAAGCTGACATGGTAAAGAGATGATGTGGCATGTAGAGCTTGTTTGTAGAGTTGAATATTAACAACACAAACTAGTTCTATAAGTTGATGTCGCAACATGACTCATAGAACTACTTTTGCCTATATTTGTAGATGGTTCAATGAATGTAAGCCATGATAATTGATGTGGAGAAGTTGACATGGTAGATGTTGATGTGACTCATAGAACTACTTCAAAGCTTATTAGCAGAACTATTTTTAGGCTCTAAAAGCTTATTCTAACAAGGATGTATTGTGGATGATGAAGTGGAAGAACCATTTTGTGGAACTAATTTTCAGTTCTACAAGCTTTCTCTATGGGCTAACATGGTAGAGCTATGATGCAATTCATAGAGCTTCTTCATAAAACTAGATTTTGGTTCTATGGAAGTAAGCTATCTTAAGAGCTTACATGGTAGAGATTCTTTGTAGAGCCATTTTAAAGCTCTACAAACTGCTTCTACAAGTTGTCATTGTAGAACCAAAAAATATTTTCTTATAGAGCCAATATCAATTTTTATGAACTTGCTCTATGAGCTAACGTGGTTTGATGAGCTAACCAAAATTTGATGCTAGATTGCCTTCATTGTAGAAATGTTACCTTTGCTATAACTAACCTATGAGTGATATCCATGGAGGAATAGACCAAAGTTAAAAAAATCAATAAGATATAAAATACCTAGGATAAAAAACAATAAAATCCCACACTTAAGACTATTACTCATAAGAAAAATCAAGAATCATCATGCTAACTTCTAATCTTAAGTTCAAGAGTGAAAGCTAATGATTAAATCACATTGAAATCATAAAGTATAAACATGGATTGTGAAGATCATAAGGGAGGTATCACTCAATCTTTGATCCTACCTTATTTCTTCCATGGTGTAGCAACCTCAATAGCTTGCTTATGGACTCTAATGGTCCTTAGTTGTCACAAGGCTCAAAAAATATTCAATTTAATGATTATTCAAGGAAAATTAAGAATTGGATTTAAACTTGATATGGGGTCTCTTAGGTAATGACTTCCCCCAAATTGGATGCCAAGCTCTTCCATTTATACTTGAAGAGCTTACATCATATTTGGGAAAAATTCATAAAATACACATATTGATATTCATCGAGGGAATCAATGAGGATTGATACAATGATATGATATTATTGAACTATATTGTGCTAGTGATGTTCTTTGATGGTTGATTTGTGTCACACTTGTGGTGTAGATTAATATCCCACTTCTATGGTGAGGTGTAGTTTCCTTTTGTTGGATGATATCGATCTTTATTATAGATGTTGTGGAAATTGCTATAATTTAGGTCAATCCAAATTGATTTGGGTGTTGTGGATCAATATATTTTTCTTTAGATAATATTAAAATTCTTGATTTTACTCAATATCTTTGTCAATATTTATTGATCCCGTGATGTCCTATCAGAACATAGACTTAACAAAGCAATTAGTCCTTATTGATTGACATTGAAGAAATCAATGCACTTTGATATGGTAAAATAGCCAAAAAAAAAAGAATAATTAGAAAAGTTTTATCATGAAAACTAGGGCATTTGGAGGCTTAGCACAACCTTCTTCAAGCCTTTGGCTTGTTCTTGGCCAACAAAGACAATAATATGGTAAAAAAGGAGATATATATTATAAAGCATGTCTATTGTATTATAAGCAAATCCATTCCAACTATTTAATATAACTACAAAAGCAATAAAATGGAATAGTACTTGCTATAAATGTAAATTATGTCATAGATTAATCAA
Organism: Gnetum montanum; assembly: GCA_015680685.1. Classification (NCBI taxonomy): domain Eukaryota; kingdom Viridiplantae; phylum Streptophyta; class Gnetopsida; order Gnetales; family Gnetaceae; genus Gnetum; species Gnetum montanum. The sequence continues at coordinate 108,503 of MNCI01002495.1, read as the reverse complement.
AATATTCATATTATTTATAAAAATTAAAACAGTAAGCATCCCTTATCACAATAATCCATTTTTATCATAAAAAAAGATTAATTACATAACACTATAAACTAGAACATGTCCATGCCAACCAAAAATGGTTCGATGGCCATAAGAACAACATTAAAATTAAAAATAAAATTAACTTTATATGAGGATCATGCCTCTGATTCTCTTTCTACCTCCATGTCCTCCTCAAAGTGGAAGGATTCATCCCCCTCATCATCATCTCTAATTTGAGGATGGACATTCTTCTCGATGTCTACTATCCTCCTATCAAAGGCTATGAGAGTGTGGCTTACTTTCTCCAACATTGTTAATATCTCTCATTGGATAGGCTTGATCTATTGCAACTAAGCTCATATCTTCCCTATGAATTTCCAAACTTCACTAGCCTTTGGTGGTAATGAAAAGCTAGGGTCATCCAATTCCTTAATAAAGGAGCTAAGCTTGATGTAGATTTTGATGAATCAAGTGAAGGTGTCCTTTTTCAACATAGTAAGGTGCACCTTCATGCTTGTTTGGGGTTTTTCCACCCCTTGACTTCTTTAAAATAGTTGAAATAAGAAAGGAAAGCAAAGTTTGAGTGCATCATCATTATACTAATACATCATGTACTTTTATTGGCAAGTACATGAAATTTTCCTTCTTTTTGAATTTCAAAGCCTTCATCACTCAAAGAGCTAGGCTCAAGATGTATGTGGTATGTGTGGATGACAGAACATTCATAATGATCATCCTAGCCATCACATGATGCTCAAGCCTCAAGTTCACAAAGTGTAACCCCTAGGTTTGCAACGTATTGAAGTCTAATTCTTTGATGAATTGATGGAAGAGATCATATTTCTCTTCCATGCTAGCTTTGGACCTAAAAGTGTCCTTTCCCCATGGCTAGAAGGCTGAAACACTCCTAAAGTTGCACTACAGTGATCTTTACCCTAGTTTTCCTCATAGAGGAAACTAGGGAACATTTAGGAGGTTCCATCTTGATGAAATGTGGCTTCAAGTTTTTATAAAACTTCATGACTTCTTCCTGGTAAAATCAATCAAATAGGAGATTAGATGCATGCTTTACATCCCATTATTTCAAGTTGCTACTCAGTGTAGTTTACCTCCTAGTTGTAGGAAGTAACCTTCAACCTTTCATTTCTAGGAGCCTAAAATATGATAAAAAAGTTGAATAAATGACAATTATCATTAATTTCCTCACTAAAGCCCATTCTTACCTTGGCTTGTTACTTAGTGGTGGATGACTTGGCCATTTATACAACTACTTGTGTGTGGAAAATGTTTGAAGAGTCAAAAATGTCATTATCTAATCTTAGAATGTGAAAACCAGTCCTAAATGGAAAAATATACTTACTAAGTGTAAAAAGGATGGTGCTTTGTATGACATGGATCCCTTGTTATGCAACCGTTGTTCTTAGAGGGTTGGATGAGCAGAAAAGACAAAGGAGTGATGATGATTGAGTGAGCCCTAGTTGTCATAGAAGAAGGAAAAGAATGCATAGTGATGAGAGAGGGTTTTGTAGGGATAAGATCTATCACAATGGGTGGTGGCTTTATATTATAAGGTGACTGTCTTACTGTTACATTTTAATTTTTTGTATTTCCATCATATCAATGTTTTTAAAGAATTAATATTTCTTGATATGAATTGGGTTAAACTCCATCGAAATTGTGGTATAAATCAATATAATCGAACATTAAGTTTCCAACTTATCGAAGTTCATCACGATCATGCTATTTAGATGTGAAAAATTTGGGAAAAATTCTCATTTATTTATCATTAATAAAATTTACATGAATTGATATCACTATGTATTAACATATTGATACCCATCAGGGTCACGTTGTTTAGACACAAAACTCTTGGGAAAAATCTTTCTTTATTAATCCATATTGATCAAATAGACATGGATCAATATCCTAGTATATTAATATATCAATTTGAATTGATATGATCAATATATTTATTAATAACTTGAACATAGATTCTACCTTATCAATTTGAATCACATGGATTTATATAGTTTGGTTGGATTTATCATTCAATAATGCAATGTTTATCAATATAGTTGGACCCTAAGTGTTTCTTTTTCTCATATTGCATCTATGGACATTGATTCTACAATGTCCCTTAATAAAATAATCTTATTAATTACATTCAATCACTCCCTTCAATAGAAATCAATATTAAGAAAATAATTTATTAGCTAATTTATTTATAAAAATTACTTCCTTTTTCACTTCGTATCATGAAATCTTATTATTAAGGTAGAAATTCACATACTCAATTATGAATGTCCTTCTTAGGATTATTGGGCTAAAATTCTCCTCAAAATACCTACTTCATTTATTGGAAGAATGACTTACAATCTCAAGGTTTCTACCTTTCATAAGTTTTAAGGATCCAAGATGCATTTCTTTCAATAAACTAATTCCCTAACTTGCTCTTGGATCAGCTTCCATGTTGTTTATACCCTACTATCCTATCCAATTTTAAGGTGCTTATCCCTCCTAATTAATCTAAGGTATATCCCATCCTAGGTTAATTAGTTGAGTTATTATTATTAAGAAGAATATTCAGACAATCTAGGAGATTTAGCCAAAAGGAAAAATGCTATGGATTATATATATTCTCCCTTATAAATGAGAAATTGTTAACCTTTGATCTTCCAATAATTAGTATTCATAATGCTTTTCCATAGTAGGGATCTCAATCACTAACTCTTATGAAAGGCACATTGGGACATAATTGAAGGGTCAAAGAGTTTTAATCCCTTATGAACATAATAGGTGGTAACCTAGAAGAAAAATGGGGAAATATAGATAGAAATGGGAAAGTGATATAGGAATGTAAAATTTGTTAAATAATATATAAAAGAAAATTTTTTTAAACAATAGTCCTTGAGGTATGAATTACTACAAGCTAAGGGACTAAATGAGCTAAGTAAGGTGAATGGATAAAATTGATGGTAGCTATGAAAATACATCCTTAGGTAACTTAACCAACCTTGTACAATGTCACATCCTAGCTCACAGGTGGTAGAATATGAAATCATATGTAAGAATTACTTCTCTAACCATATGCACTTGCCTCATAGAATAAGGTTCATGTGGGATGCTTTGAATTGTGAGATTTTGAGCACCACCTTAACTATAAGGTTCTTATGGGAGTGTGGCTTTACTCATGATGGAAAGTTTTTATGGGGTCATATTTTCTTAACAAACTTTTTTTTTGAAATAATAAGAATTACTATATTTGGCATTCTTTAATTAGGAGATTCTTGTGGAAGCAAAATTTATTTTGTATTTGAATGGGTTGCTAACATGGGCACTAATTGAGTTTCAAATGATTGTACCACCTTAGATGTTATACCCAATATAACACGTCCTTTCCATCTTATTAACTTATCCAAGTAGGAAATTAATAGAACCATACATTGATAAGAATTAACCTAAACTTAGCTATTTCTTCCCATGACTTATGGAAATTATACCCAAAGAATATTTTTTTGAAAAGAAAACAATAACGTTTATTATATATAATTTATTTTTTATTAGTATAAGGCTTACCCGTAGTTGGATTTTGGTTTTAAACCTACCTAATTGAAGGTAGGAGGAGTTGTCCTTCTACATTTTTAGGTATAGGCTATAGAAAATTATGTTTTTATTATTTTTATAATATTAAATAAGATGTTTGCTTAAAATTACTTTCCATAGCCTTGACTTCTACTTGAGCATTGTCATCACATGATTCCTTTCTTGGGTAATTAGGATCACTTAATTCTACCAACTCATCCTCTCCTAGTTCCTCAAATTGGTGTTGATGGTAATGCTTAAGTCTCTGGCCATTTACTAGAAGTGTAATAGATAGGTCTTCTATGGGTACAATCAAGACACTGCCATTACTATGGGGTTATAACACTAGATGTGGGCCTTTCCATCGAGTTGTTAGTTTTTCTAGAAATTTATGCAGTCTCATATTATACAATAAGACTTTATCACCTTATGAGAAATGTTTCTTAAGTATGTTTTTATCTTGCATACAATTCATTTGTTTCTTAATTATTCTTTTCTTATTAAGTGCATGCATATGTACTTTGTCAAGTTCATGTAATTGAGTGATTCTAAAGTCTTGATTGATTTCTTCATCAAAATTTAATTGTTATGATAATCTTAAGGATTCATATTTTATTTCAAAGGGTAATAAACATTATTTTCCATAAATCAATTGATAAGGTGAATGTTCTAAATTTTGTTTATACATAATCCTATAAGCCCAAAGTGCATTGTGTAATTTTTTAGACCAATCTTTCTTTTTAGCATAGATGGTTTTTATTAAGATCTTTAGAATAATTCTATTTCGATTTTTGACTTCACCATTTGTTTGGGAATGAGAGGAAGTGACTATTTTATGTTGGATTCCATAAGAATTAAGGGATTTATTCATTATTTTATTTACAAAATAAGTTCCTTGATCACTAATGATTACTTGTGGAGTTCCAAATTGTGTTCTCTTAGAAAAGCTAAAACTACTTTAACATCATTTGTTGGGGTAGCTTTATCCTCCATCCATTTAGTAAGTGACATAATAGATACATACTAAGATGTATTAACATCCATTGAAAGGTGGGAATGGTTCTAAAAAGTCTATGCCCCATACATTGATAGGTTCTATTATTAAAATGGGATTAAGTGGCATCTCTTGTCTTTTTGTAATTGCCCCTAAACATTGACATTTTCACATCCTTGGCCATATGAATGAGCATCTTTAATCAAGTGGGCCAATAAAACCCACTCTGTAATATTTTTATAGTAGTTCATCAGCTATCAAAATGTCCATCTCCAAGGTCATCATGAAACATGTGTAGGATTTCTTGTTGCTCTTCTTCTACCATACATCTTCCTACCATGTTGTCCTTATAGATTTAGTAAGGATATGGTTCATTCTTAATATACTTGGAAATGTCTCTTAGAAAAGACTTTTTCTCTTCCTTACTTCATTGAGTTGGTATTTTCATTGTGGCTAGATAGTTTACTATGTTTGTGAACCAAGGATCTTTTTTTGTTGAAAAGAGTGATTCATAAGGGAACTTGTCATTAAACACTCCTATTATTCTATTTTTCTCCTTTGTTTGTAGTCTAGAAAGATTATTTTCCATAAAATTTTCTCTACTACTCTTATCTATTATATCAAGATCAAATTCTTGGAGTAGAGGATACTATCTTATAATCCTAGAATTTTATATTATTTTATTTGCTGGAAATTTTATGGTTGAATGATCAATGTAAACTCTAGTTTTATATCCTATTAAATAACATGTAAATTTATCAAAAGTATATACAATAGCCAAGAGTTCTTTTTTAGTAGTTGAGTTAACTTGGGATTAGTCTAAACTTTTAGAGACATAGTAAATCATCCTTGGTTTATTATCTATGTATTGTTCCAAAATTGGCCCTACTGTTGTGTCACTTGCATCATACATAAGATCCAAAGGAAAGTTCCAATTAGGTCCATTAAGTATTAGAGCAATGGTTACTCTTTTCTTGAGTTCAGAGAAGGCTTCTTGGTAGTCATAAGTCCATATAAAGGAAACATCCTTTTCTAAGAGCATGTAAAGAGGATTGGCTATTTTTGAAAAGCCTTTAATGAATCAACTATAATATCTAGTGTGATCTAGAAAGTATTGAAGTATTTTTAATTTTTTTGGGGTTGGAAGTGTAGAGATTACATTTACTTTTTCCTCATCCATTTTAATTCCTTCTTTGGAAATTACATGTCCTAAAACCACACCACTTGTTACCATTAAATGACTCTTTTCCAAACTTTTTTTTTTTCAATACATCTATCCAAGACACATTCCAAGTGATTTAATGTTTTTTCATAAGTATCCACATATACTAATAAATCATCCATAAATATTTCTACATATTCTTCTAGGATATTGGAAAAAATTGATATCATAGCTCTTTGGAAGGTAGTAGGTAGATTACAAAGACCAAAAGACATCTGTGAATAAGTGAATGTGTCATATGGGCATGTGAAGGTTGTTTTATTCTGATCTTCTAGTGGAATAGCTACTTGATTGTAACCACTAAACCCATCCAAAAATTAATAATATTCATGCCCTTCTAGTGTCTCCAAGATTTGGTCTATATAAGGTAGGGGAAAATGGCCCCTTTTGGTGTTTTGGTTAAGTTTTCTATAATCTATACAAACTTTCCATTTTTTTCCCTTTGTAAGTACTACCATGATAGGAATTGACCACTTGATATTAGCTACTAGATAAATAATTCCTTCTTTCCAAAGTTTAAAGACTTCATTTTTAATGATTTTCTTTAAAGTTGGATTAATTCTTCTAAGGGGAATTCTAATCGGTTTAACATTTTATTGTAGATAGATGTGGTGCTAACATATGTTGGGTAAAATTTGTTGATGGAGGTCTTCATAACTCGATGAAAATTACTTACATTTTAATTTTAAAACTTTTATTAATCTTATTTCTTGTTCCATAGAAAGTTTGGAATTTATTATTAAGGATTTATTTTTATTTTTATCAAGTAAAATGTACTTAAGATTGTTAGATAATTCAAGAGGTTCCAAAAAATCATTAATTGTTGATTGAATTGTATCTCTAATACTCCTAAATAAAAATTTTAAAATTTGGTCTAAAAGATCTTGTTGCTCTTTTGTAGAAGGGTCTAAAGGTCCTTCTTCAAAATTATTTAGTACCAGTGTTTTCCTATCTTGAGCCATTACTGATGTGGATATGGTGTAGAGCATCCTAGCTTCCTTAATATCTTTGTTCAACCGATCTTCTTTTTCTTGATCAAATATATTAAGCATAAAGGTAAGATTGGCAAAAGATAATTGGAGTTACCCTGATCTACAATTAATTATTGCATTGACTATTACTAACCAATGTCTACCTAGGATGATGGGGAAATAATCTAGATCTTTGAATTCAAACACAACAAAATCAACAGGTTATTTTCCTTTTTCAACCTCCATAATTAAATCTTCTACCACTCGCATGGATTTAACACTTGAGCCTTCTACTAAAGATATTGAAATGTTGACTTTTCTTATATCTCCCAAGTCAAGTAACTTAGTTATTTCAAGTGGCATAATATTAATGCTAGCACCTAGATCCAATAAGGAATTTTACATGTTTTTCTCATTAATTATTATTTGAATTTTTGGAACCTCGAATCTTGGTATTTAGGAATTTCTTGACTTTTTATGAGTTGAGGCAAGTTGTCAATCAACTATGCTTGTCTGGGAATTTTATCTTTCCTCATTTTTATACATAAGTCTCTTAAGTATTTAGCATAAAGAGGTGTATCCCGAACAACTTGATCTAATGAAATGTGCAAATATAATTCATTACACATTTTTTCTATATGTGCGTTAGTTGTAAAATATTCTTGCAACCATTTAGGGAAGGGTGATAAAATTACTTTCCTATTCAAGGAGGTAGAGGTTGAGGGCTGTTCCTCTTTCTCCATTGTTTCTTCACTTCATTCCTTATCCATTATATGTGGTTGATCCTCGTCTTGTATCTCATTAATGTTATTTTAGAAGCTAACCTTTTTTTTGTGGGTCTAAGCTCTATAATTTTTCTACTCCTAGGGATTATAGAATGCAACTGTTCCTTACCCTTTCTTTGATTGATGGGATTTGGTTTTGGCTGAGAAGGTAAATCATCCTTTGTTAAATCTTGGAAACATCTCCTTGTCTCGGCTACAAATTACCCATTTCTTTTCCATAAATGCTGTTAAAATTTAAGTTAAATGGTCTAGATGTTCATTAACTAGATTTCTCAATGGTTTATAGTTATTTTGGGGAATTGATGCTGATGGTTGATAAAATGATCTTGTTTGGAAAGGTGAAGGAGGTGGTTTCTCATTTTGGAAGGCTCTCATAGACTCTTGAATTTCTTTATTACAATAGAATAAGATTGTACAATTTGTGATGTCATGTTTTCTATTCCCACATAAGTTACAAGTTTCTTCTTGAGTAAAAAGAGTTTGTTTCTTTATTAATTTAGTTAACTCATCAACTTTTCTATTCAATTATTCAATTTAATGGATTACACCCTATATGATGTCTAGTTTTGGCTAGCATTTACTTTGGTATCCTAAAGAGTTAATGGTTCTCAAACTTTTTTTTGGTGTTATGTTTAAAATATTTCACCTATAAGCAAAATCAACATTTTTTATATAATATGTTAATAATTCCTCTATAATGATTTAAATTAGCTAGTGGGCTGGAAATCCATTTTAAGAAATAATCCTTTAAATCTATCAAAGGTACTTTCATAATATTGCTCTTTCCTTTGTGTGAAACTCATAAGTTTCTTCCTAAGTGTATATAGCCTATCATTTGAAAGGAAACGTTGAATGAAGGCTACCTTAAAACCATCCTATGAAGTTATTTGAATCAACAAAGTTTAAAATCAAAAAGTAGCTTTATCTTTTAAAGTGGATTTAAAAGCTATAATTTTTATTCTATCCTTATTTAGATGTGCTAACATTACTATCATAGTTTCAAATTCTCTTACATAAGTTATAGGATCTTTGTTGGTTGTTCCCCTCAAAATGAGTAGTAAGTGTGAATTTTTGACTTTCACATTCCTTCCCAGAGGAAAAAATAATGGTCCTTGGGGAATTGTTGGTGTTATTTGATTTAATAAGTCCCCTAGAGTTTGTCCCTCATAAGCTTCTCCAAATGGGATATTAGATGCTATGCTTTCAAAAGAAAGAGGAATTGAGCTATGTGAAATTGAAGGAGGGGTATGGTGTGAAGGAGACCTAATTGTAAAGGTAGTAGCTATTGTTGGAGTTACAATGAGTCTTAGTATTGATACATAAGCAAATATTGAAGTAATAGGGGTTTTAAAATTTAATATGTTTATCAGTTGAGTGGTCCCTCCCACAATGGACATGGTACTTAATATTTAGCTAAGGTTTAAATCTTGAGAACCTACAATTATGGTTGGATTTGTGGTTTGCATTATGATATTTAGTATATCAAAGAGAGGATTAAAAGATGTGGAAAATGGATATTTTGTTTTTGATTTTTCTTGATTGAAATTTTCAGTTGGGTGTCCTTCTTTATTTTTGGTTAAAATTCTTTATTTCTTAAGGGAGGTTGATGGAATAGTGATGAACCATGATTTGTCAGGCTCCGATATCGGACCCGTGATATTGGACCCATGATATCGGGTATGTGATATCACAACCTGGCTGATGATATCGAATACGCAATATCATGGTTCCTATGTAAGCCTATAAATACCACATTTAGGCACACAGGAAAAGGGAGTCAGTTAGTGTTAGAGTAGAGTCTTTTTGTCATTTTTTAGTTCATCTAGTGCATGCCCACAGTGTGATGATTGTAATTGTACGGAACCTTATTTGAGTGTGATGTACTTGGACACGCACATGACCGGCAATAAAGATCAAGATCACTTCATCATTGTAGCATTCACTTAGTTTTAATTACTTATTGTTATTGTTATTTATTGCTTTCTTAATTAATAATTCTCTACCTTCATTTCCTATCCCTGTTATTAAATGTAGAATGAGTACGACTTAATCACGAGCATTTAAATGTGACTACTTGATATCCCAGTAGCGTACCTAGGACATGTGCTTGGTAATCCCAACAGTAGTACATGAGGTCCAAGATGTGTATGGATGATTAAGGACAGATGCTCATCACACTTAGGCTAGCTTAGATTCTCTTCTCCCATTCCTCTTAGCTTAATCAAAGTTATTTTCCATTGCCTTTAAGAGTAGCACTAGCTTAGGACCACATCATACACCTCACTTTGGACTAAACCATACATGACAAAGCAAATACTAGACCATGTGGGAAGATAGAAAACTACGATCAACGTGTAACTATCTAGATACCACAACTAGCCCATCTATAGAGTTTGACCAGATCATGCATGAATGCTCATATTCCTATGGTTGAGTGTAGGGGTACCTAGCCACTCATCATTGGTGCCATTTCTGGGGAAGGTGCTAGTTATCTAAATTAGTTATATCATACAAGATCGCTATAACAAAGTATTCACGATATATCTTTTAGAAAATAAATTAATTTTAACTAAGTCATACATGATTCACAATAATGTCTCTCTCACAATACTATGACAATGCAACAACTAGTAATGTAATTCATTGGAAAACCAATGAATTATATGATGATGAAGATGAAGTTTGGAGTAATCAATCCTATGCAAGGGTCTCCTATGTACATAAATGAAGACAACATCATCCCAAATCACAAATTCATAACCTACCTAGTGACAATGAACCCATGCTTGCCATTAAGAGCCTAACGCATATACAAGAGGCTGTTCGAATATCCTACAAGCATCATAAGGAAAGCCGTCTACCCAGGCTTGATTTAAACAACTTTTTCAAATTTTCAGGAGGCTATGATCTAGATCTGCATCATCATTTACAAGCCTTCCATGATGCCTGTGTATGGAATAATATTGATAATGGGTGGCAAAAACTTAAGCTCTTTCCTATGACAGTCATTGGCCAAGCAAACGTATGGTACATGTCCTTACAACCAAAATCAATTCGATGTTGGTTGATAATGGTAGAACTCTTCAATGAAAGATATCAAACCTATGCAAGAGTGTTAGCCTTGAGGAAACAAATCCAAGAATGGAAACAAGCACAACATGAACCCTTGGACATGGCCTTAGAAAGATATTTGGCATTGTTAAACAACTGTCCAGGCCATGGATTCTCTGAGGAAAGGCTAATGTATCACATCATGGATGGGATTTGTAATGAAACTAGGGAGACCCTAGGGATGCATGCCCAAGGTTAACTATATGAGCTATGAACCCACCAACTCCAAGAGCTTATTAAGTTGGTAGCAAAAGAAGGAGAGTTAGCTAGATGGGAGAATGTTGAAAGCTCTCAACAGGACCAAAATCTTGAATTAGCAAAGGTCCATGATCATGAAGAGGAGAAATCAACTCACCTCAAGAAGGTGGAATCATCTTTTCCAATACTACAATCACTAGATAAAATTGAGGCAAAGATCAATAAGATGACGAAATGGATACATGAAAAATGTAGAGAATATGCCAACACTATTAGAGGTAGAACCATGATGAACCAAGAAGTAGGATAGAACATCCTTAGACAATAATAAAGAAGGGTTGAAGAGAATAAGAACTCAACTAATAATCATACGTATCAATGTAACATTTTCCTGTATGATCACCCCAAAGGTCAATGCCCAATCTTGTCACATTTACATGAGCATTGGAAAAGAATGTTACATCTAGAGTTCATACAAAAATACTGTGTTCAATCATAGTGGCAAAAATCCTAGTTGTGGGGGAGGCCACCCCCAAACTGGTCACACCCTTCATATCATCTGAACCCAAGCACTTATTAAGTTCAACATCCTATTTCCCCAACCAGGTCAACATCCTCTATCTCATCACACTGTTATTATTCTTCTAAGTACTATCAGCCTGTGTCCTTTCCAACAAGATCACTACCTCATGTTCCTTATACTTCTCCTTACTCTCAATATTCTCATCCTTCACCTCCTTCTACATTGCCACCAATAGTACCAGAAGGTTTTGCACCACAACACCAATCCACAAATGTTACTTGTGTTGCTATTTTCAACCGTAGTGAGAATCCTCCACAACATCGAAGGTGTCCCTTCTTTAGACATGACTGTAGAAAGGGATAACATAGTTTTGAGATCACTGCATCCTCTCACTCAACACAAGTTGAACACTGTGGTGCATCTTTCTCCTCGAACCCAATGCCTCATGTTATCTTTTCAGGGTCACCGATCAATACTCCAACAATCGTGCGGCCTAATGAATATAGCCACATAGGGAGACATATCGATCCTCACATACCATCTTACGATCAAGGGTGCCATAGTGGGTCAACTCTGTATCAATTAAACTCATCTTCTAACTTGCCCCACTATGTCAACTTTAATATAGTATGTGCACCCCAATTTGGGTACATTCCAACCACCACATCAAAAGACACCTAGTGGTTTGGCTATGACTAGGTCCCAATATTTTTGAAATGTGTGGATCCAACCCTTCCATTTATTAATTCTCGCTATGATCAAAAGTTTAGTTATGGGGGATATCCCCCATTCTAACAAATAGAATTAATAATTTTTTTCCCTTTTCTTTAATTTTACAATTTTTTATTTTTCAGTTTTTCATCTTTCAATTTGTTGTTTTATCTTTCTATTGGTTGTTTCATCTTTTTATTTATTATTTTATCTTTTTATCTTTTTATGGGTAATTTCATCTACAAATAAAAGACTCATGTGACTTATTGGTTGAGGTGTTGTTCTATGCTATCAAGTCTTGGGCAGCTTATTATTTGGACAACGAGCCCACCACATCCACCCAACCATTCTATTAATAAGAGGTTCTACACTGGGTACAATGATATTATTGTCATCATGAAAACTTAAAAGTTATTTTGTGCTCATTATGCCTAGAGCAAAAAATGATGGACTAGGAGGGAATGGCTAGAGTGTAACATCAAGGGGACTTGTGGATTCTCTTTGGTGACATCTGTAGGAGTTATCATGTAGCCTGGTTGTACTAAGATTCTTGTAGATCTAAAAAAAATGGGATTAAGAGTAATAAAGGCACTCAATAAAAGAAACCCAATGCTATTCTAGGGGGTCCCACTAGAAAGGCATGCACCCATGCTTGAAGGTAGGTGGCTTCTCTGGATTAAGAATTCAAAAAAAAAAAGCAACAACAACAAAGAAAAAAAAGAAAAAGATCAAGACAAAAGTATCGCAAAGAAATTCCAAATCACTCCCCCCTTGAATGAAATGCCAAGTGATCATATGCCTTGTTGTCATGGTACTCTTATGGTTTTCCATCATGGGATGAAACAATGCAATGTCACTGATTGGAGGAATGGACTTAGTATTAATTTTGGAGTGATGGGCTAATGACACATTAATCATGCCCAACACTCAGGATTGATTATGCCCTAGGTCAGTTACCTCATGTCCCAATCTTTGCAATCCCTTCTACGATTCATCCCATCTTCCTATTCATGTATTTGTGACATGTGTCTTGTGTAGCATTGAATTCATATCTCATCACGATAATATCTACATGTGTGTGTTTGTGGGACTGGTGTGGATTACATTTACCCCTTTTAGTGCCTACACACACTTTCAAGTGTGGTTATGCAAGGGCATTATAGGTTAGAACCTGCATAACCTTTGTAATTTACACTCGTTGCACATCATCATCACATCATTTTATACCCTCCGAGCACTGCATTGCCAAATATATTCTTTCATTTATCATCCTTTTAATTCCAACATTACTATGCACCATAACATGTCCTTTTTCCTCATTCTATTCATGAATTTCATTATTAGATTCTACCCCATTATACTTTTTGTGCATCCCAGTCTATTCAATGTTACCCTGGACCTTTTCAATTACCCTAAATCCTTCATTTTTGGCCTTGGAAATTTAGAAATTTATTAATTTTACTAAGTACCCTATTTTCAATAGGCCTCAATATCGGGTACTCGATATTAGGTTCACGCTATCAGGTGTGCGATATCATGTTCATAAAAATTATATATATGGATCCCCCATGCACGTCAACATCATTTTACACTATTCATGCAAGGGGAGTTGTTCAAATTTTCTTCCATGAACTTGCTAGCTTGCACACCTATCATTCAAACATCCATAACTTGCTCATTAATGCTCTGATTTCCATTTTGATTGAACCTATTTGAACCTAGAGTGTTCAGCTTAGTCATGGGGGAAGGGTACGCTCCAATTTGTGCATATTTTTTCCAAAATTTATCATTGCCCGAAGGATATCATAAAGGGTAAATGACCATAGAACTGTTAAACATGTTGCCAAATCAACTTTCTCTCTTCACTCATACCATGAGAATTAATTTTTGGAGCCACCTAATTAAATTGGGCCTAATATCAAAACTTTTAGGGGACTTATTCATAAAATTTCCTAACTCTAGAGCACACGAAGCAAAAAATGAATTCATTAAAGGTATGCGTCAAATTTTGTAAATAACCTTACTAATAGTCAGTCCTGTGTGATTGTAGATGGCCCCTAAATGTGGACAACAAGGCGGACGCTCTTAAGGTGCATCCAAATGATCAAGGAGAGGCAAAGGCCAGGTGTCTATCAAGGAACATATAGAACAGGAGGCACAATTATTCAACATCCATTAGAGCCTCTTGTTACTGTGCAATTAGGACAGGCTGAAAGAGAAGCCACTGAAGCACCTGAACAGGGACAACATCTCACGTTATCCCCAGAATGTGTTTAGGCAATCCATGAAAGGACCACATCAGTAGCCATGATTGTGGAACTCAACTTTGGACCTTTCATTGAGTTCACTCCTGAAGCAGTTAGGGACAAACTTAAAGGATCCCCATTATGGCCTATCCTCTCTGAAAGTGGTGCTTGGTACTTGGGAGAGACATGCCAATGTTTGCACAATAGAGAAGAAGGAACCATAGTTGATATTGGTGGTGTTTCTGTAGATTTCTCTGCCAAAGCCATTTCAAAAGTGTTAAATCTTCTGAATACAAGGCCAAAATGTACTCATCTACCCACTCACTCCAATGTTGATGTGCAAAAAATTTGGTTGAAAAGGGCATACAACAAGGAAGACAAGGTGTATGAAGATTTGACCTTGGAGGAGAGGATCTATTTCAAGATTGATACTTATCACATCTTCTCCACAAAAGGATTGAACAGAATCTCCACGTATGTGTCCATAGGAAGTGCTATATTGATGGGCAAGGTTAATGCTAACCTACCCCATTTGTATCTCACAGAGATTCTAAGGTGGTTTGATGAACACAAGATAGGGAAGTTTGCATTGCCCTTTCCCTATCTCATCAGGAAGTTATGTTGGCATGCTGGAACTCTGGGGTACACCAATGATGTTCCTAGAAGAGCTCAAAATGCTTTGTTTACTAAATTGCTAAAGCTACCAGCCCTAAGGAAAAGTGCTGGTGAGACATTGGAGCCAGAACAAGAAAAGACAGTGGGGCCCACTATAACTCAAACTGTAGGGCCTAGCCAACTTCCAAGCATAAGGCCCATTCAACAACAAGAAGTAGGGCCCAGCACATGCTAGCAAGACTAACCACCACCACCACCGTAGGATTATCGACCATCGATGAGCCATCTCAGGGCCATCGCTAAGATGGTGAATTGGGGAAGTCGTGATGACGCCAATGTCTTTCGGGTCATCAATGATACTATACAACCCAGGGTCTCCATTAATCATGCATGGGGTAAGGTGTCAATCTAAACATGAGGAGGGGAAATGCACTAGTAACAATAGCTCTCAGGGAATGATGCATCTTTCTAGGTGCAATTAGAAACTGGTGAAGGGGCCACAATAGTGGTCATGTAGCACTAAGATGTAGCAGGAGCCATAGAAGTGGTCATAGATCACAGAAATGAATCGTTCAATGTTCCTATTGTGCCACTAGCAAACATTAGGAGAGCACACAATGCTCAAACTTTGACCAGCCTCTCAATGACTTTTGCAGAGTATGAGGATGTTCTCGATCAGTTGCTGTAGACAGGATAAGTGATGATGTCCTTGTTTGACATCCATCAAGATGGCACAGCAACTCAATCAGACCTCATCTCCACCAAAGGGAAGCTAGTCATGGTAGAGATCAGGGTCGAGAATGTAGAAACAGAGTTGGAAAGACTCCAAGAGAAGCTCGTCACCCTGCAAGCAGCACAGGGGGACCCATCTCAATTTATCCTCGTATACCAGCTAGAGTCTTTCAGGATAGAGAAAATTACTAAATTGTTGGCAAAACATAAGAAAGTGGCAAAGGAAAAAGAGAAGGTTGATTGGGATACTTTGAAGGCACAAGAATAGACATATGCGCATGCCAAAGCACTCAAGGCCTTGCAAGAGGAGAATAAAAAACTTGTCGTAGAAAATCTTTGATTGACCACTATGGAAAAAAAATAAGTTTCTCAAAGAAAATTTTCAATAGTTGTGAGAACAATTAGTTAGAGTTAACTAGGACATAAATCACTTGGCTAGAGAAAATAGAACCCTTTCAATGGAGGAGGTGCATGTAATCCGTCAAAAGACGATAATTGAAATAAGCATGTGGAAAAATGAGGCCAAGTGACATGAAAAGCTGAAGGAACACTTTAGAGACTAGGTGGGGATATACAAGTAAGTGTTGAAAAAGAAATCCATATGGCCAAGACCCATATCAAGACTCTCAGTGCTCAAAAACTGACTGGTGGGCCATATTGGATACCTATGCATTTGCCCACCAAGCAGAGCTCAAAAGTTGAGACCTGCAAATACAAGATCTTATGGAGTACATGGAATTGACAAACCTGTGGTATGCCAACTTAGCCATGTTAATAGTAGGATGCCCGAGAATAGAGCTAGAGAAGTAGGTAGCTACCACCTATGCAAAATATGAAATAGAATTTGTTGAGCACAAGAAGATGCTACAGAAACTAGAAGTGGAAAATTTTGAATTTGAGGTGGTCAAGGCTAGATACCAAGGACAAAAGGATGTTGCAGTAGACTTGGCTCGATGGCTTATAGATTACCAAGAATACAAGACAAAGTTAGAGCCTATGAAGAGGAATGACGACTATTTGAGGCTTGGTATGTCAAGGCCAACTAGATGTTCTCGCAATTGTCGTGTCCATGGGAGGTGCCGACTCCATAAAACATTGGAGCATTAACATGGATAGCATAGGAACCCTGAACCAAATAGGCAAAGCTTCAGGCACTCCTTTAGAGTCATCAACTTCCAAAGCCTAGAGCACAAGACAAAGGGAAGAGACCCATGGAGGAACCACTACCACCATGAACCAAATGAGTTCTAATAAATTATGTAATTTTGTGTTTGTGTCCAAATTTTTTCATATTCAATTCCCCACTATGGAATGAATAAATTTCTAGTCAGTCAATAATCCCATACCTATCCACTATGTAATCAATTAGGCTTGTTCTCATTTTTTTCGACTCGAGGATGAGTTTTCATTCAGTCGTGGGGGTATGATGAACCATGATTTCTTAAGCTAAAATATCGAACCTATGATATCAGACCCACGATATTGGGTATGTGATATTATGGCTTGGCTAATGATATTAGATATACAATATTGTGGTTCCTGTGTAAGCCTATAAATACCACATTTGGGCACACAAGAAAAGGGAGTCAGTTAGTGTTAGAGTAGAGTCCTTTTGCCATTTTTTAGTTCATCTCAAACCTTTCCCCACTGCATGCCTATAGTGTGATGATTATAATTGTATGGAACCTTTATTTAAGTGTGATGTACTTGGACACACACATGATTGGCAATAAAGATTGAGATTACTTCATCATTGTAGCATTCACTTAGTATTAATTGCTTACTATTATTGTTATTTATTTCTTTCTTAATTAATATTTCTCTACCTTCATTTCCTATCCCTGTTATTAAACACGAAATGAGTACGACTTAATAACGAGCTTTTAAGTGTGACTACTTGGTATCCTAGTAGCATACCTAGGACATACGCTTGGTAATCCCAATAGTAGTACACGAGGTCCAAGATGTGTACGGATGATTATGGATGGATGCTCATTGCACTTAGGCTAGCTTATATTCTCTTCTTCCATTCCCTCTTAGCTTAATCAAAGTTACTTTCCATTGCCTCTAGGAGTAGCACTAGCTTGGGACCACATCATACACCTCACTCTGGACTAAACCATACGTGACAAAGCAAATACTAGTCCAGGTGGGAAGAATGTGAACTACGATCAATGTGTAACTATCTAGATACCACAACTAGCCCATCTGCAGAGTTTGACCGAATAATGCATGAATGCTCGTATTCATATGGTTGAGTGTAGGGGTACCTAGCCATTCATCAAATAGGAATTTGTCTTGTAGAACTAGGCTATTCTTGTTTCTCTGAAGGTTTCTTTAAATCATTTCAAATACATTTATAATAATTGGTAGTATTCCTAGAAGTTTGAATTTGTTTTGGATTTTTGTGTTGCTTATTTGATCTAATTTAACAAGCACACTCTTAGCACATTCATGGGAAATTAATCCTAAAAATTTGCAAATTACCTTAATTTCTCTTGTAATTACTACCTTAATTGCAACCTTTTTATAACTTTCCTTAGTTTTAGAAATTAAGGAAATTGATTCTTGTGATTGTACTTTTTCCTTGTTTTTAGTATTTTTGTTTTTTGTCTTACAAACAAAATAATTAAAATAGATCATTTCTAATACTACCAAACAAAAGAGACTGAAATGAAATGAAAGAGAGAAAAAAAATCTATATATTTTTAGAGGATTCAACTTAAATTTTGAAAAGAAATCTAAAAAAAATACTGAATCTTTGATGATGATTAACTTTTTTGGCCTCCCTAGCAACAACATTAATTTGATGAGCCTACTAAAATTTGGGGCTAGGATACATTCATTGTAGCAATGTTACCTCATCTATGACTAATCCTTGAGTTGTATCCATGGAGGAACGGTCCAAAGTTAAAGAAATCATCAAGACATAAAATAATTAGGATTAAATCCAATCAAATCCCATACTTAAGATTGTCACTCATAAGCAAAATCATGAATCATATTACTAACTTCTAATCTTAAGTTCAAGATTTAAAGTTAATGATGAAATCAATTGAAATCATAAAGGAAAAACATGAATTTTGAAGATCATAAGGGAGGTATCATTTACTTTGTCTACCTTGCTGCTTCAACGGTGTAGCAACCTTAATAGCCTACCTATGAACCTTAATTGTCTTTAGTTTTCACAAGGCTCAAAAAATATTTAGTTTAATAATTATGAAAGAAAAATTAAGAATTGGATTTTAACTTGACATGGGTTCTCCTACGTATTAACTCCCCCAAAAATTGCTGCTAGGGGAATATTGATGTGGAAGAGCTTGACATGGCATTGACAACATAGCAGGTGTTGAGCTTGCAAAGATTTCTTATAGAATGAAAATTTGGTTCTATGAACTTCATCTACGAGCTGATGTGGTACTACTGACATGGTAGAGCATGCTCATAGAACAAAAATTTAATTTTACAAACTAGATCTATGAGCAAACTAACATGGTGAAAGAAGATGTGGTAGATCCATTTCTATGTTGATGTGTCTCATAGAACCATTTTGCAAAATCATTTTTTGGTTCTACAAGCTTCCTTTACAAGTTGACTTAGTAAAGTAATGATGTGGCTTGTAGAGCTTCGGTGTAGAACCATATTTTACATTTACAAACATAAGCTAACTTTAGAGATTATGTGGCAAAGCTTGTTCATTTCATTCTTCTAATCACTTTTGAGATCTATGAACTCCCTTTACAAATTGATGAAGCTAATGTGGTAGAGTTATTTCATAGAGCCATTTTGTAATTCTACAAAACTTATTCACTAGTAACTTAGGAGTTTATGTGATAGAGCTATTTCTAAGCCCTATAAAGAATGCTCTAACTTTTACTTCCTAATGCTCACATGTTAGATGAAGCTTTTAGATGAGGTTTCACCATCTAGATGAAAATTCTCCTACCTTAAATTTTCACTTAATTCAAATGCTAACATGGTAGATGAAGCATGTTTACTCTAGATGAGAAAACAAGCTTCATTTATTTATTGACATGGTAGATGAAGCATGTTTGCTCTAGATGAGAAAATGAGATTCATCTATTTGCTAACATGCTGAATGTTGACATGGTAGATAAGAGTGTTTCTTTAGATGAGAAAATGAGCTTCATGTATTTGCTAACATGACATAGGGTAATGTAGCATTACTGATGTATTAGGTGAAGCATTTAGATGGGGTTTTACCATCTATATACAAACACACTCCTATCATTTTCTAGCTTAAATGAGCTCATGTTATCTAGATGATGATTTTTCATCTAGATGGAGATTTCCACTAATTCTAAATGCTGATGCGGTGGAGAAATGATGTGGTTCATAGAGCTTCTTTATAGAACCATGTTTTGGTTCTACAAGCTTCATGTACGAGCTAACATGGTGGAGTGATGATGTGGGTAGTAGAACTATATTAAGATTTTCTTATATAGCTAAAAATAATAAAAATCCATGTGTCATATGAGATTTACGAATAAGGTAAACTTTTTATTCCTTCTCATGCTTGGGTGTTGTGGCACTTCTTCAAGTAGAATTTCTTTGTAGAGCTAATTTTTGGTTCTACGAGCCTCCTTTACAAGATGATAGAGCTCATAGAACAATCCTATAGAACCCATCTTTGACTTTATGAGTCAAAGCGTAATAGCTAGAAAAGCCATTTTACAATCCTACAAATGCTTCCTTTAAAAAAGAGCCATCTTGGAAAAGATAGAGGTGGAACTAAATCCAAAATTTGAGCTTATCTTCATATGATCTATTGATGTGGCCATAATACCAATTTGTAAAGTAGCTTCCTCATTCTATGGATTTTCCCATAAGAATAAGTTGACATGAGAGAACCAAACGAAGCACTCTTTGTAGAGCTATCCTTTAGCTCTATGAAACTCTTATAGGTTTGATTTGGTAGAGCCATTTTCTATGCTTATTTTAAGCTCTTTTTCTTAAAGCAAGGGTTTTCTTTAATGCTTGATTGTTCATTCTAATGCCTATTAAAATGAAATTGATTCATAGGCTTTATGATTCCATTTCTATCAATCCAAGTTTAGATGATGGATGAAAAAAATGTATGTTTATTCCAGTTTAACTTGTGTAAGTCCTATCTTTGATATCTTAGCTTAGTTATTCTACTTAATGGAAATTATAAATTTAAAACCCTAGCTCTTCAAAGTTTCTAAAAATCAAAAAAATATTGTAATTATCAAAGTAGAATGGCTTTAAAACCCTTTTCCTCAAGGATTTTGATCATGAAGCTTGTCATTTAAGTAGTATCCTTGCCAAGGCTCTTCTAGAATTTTTCCTTTGGGTTTATTTTAGTAAAAACTCTTATTTCAAGGAGGCTTCAATGAATAAAATTGGTCTTAAGTTTCTAGCATTTCTTGTGCACTTCTATTCAAAATTTGTCTTCATTTTAGGTCTTAATTCCATATAATTAGTAACATAACTTGGGCCATTATCTACTTCACATTCTAGTAAATCTTCCATCATTTACCTTATTTGATATATCCCTTGGGTATATCAAGCTTTACTTTAATACTACTAGATTCATATAGAAATTATTGTTCCATGAAAATGGCTAATTGTTGCATCAACAATTGAATAATGAGAAAATGCTATTATTCACACTATGATATTTTAAAGACATTTTGGTAAATTCTTAGCTAAAATGTTTTGAAGTGTTATCCTTAAAACTAGGCATAAAATTATTAACTTAAAGATTATTTTTTTAATATCTCTCATGATGAAAGTATTCAATAGCAACTTGTTAGCTTTTAATAACAACAAATTTTTTTTGAATATAATAGGGCTCTAGGCGATTTACTTAAGCATTAGTTATTTTGATTAAATATAAGGGATAAAATCTCAAGGACTATCATTTGGAGTGACGGTAAGGTACTTGTATCTTAAATTGAAGACTTTAGATCAAACTTGGGTGTAGCCACTCAAAGAGATTAGGCTTTTACTCATCTACCAATCCTCTGAAGACCTCACTTAGTGGAATAAGTACCGTGGCTTTGGGTGATAATCCTTTATAAGGGATAAAATCTCAAAAGTATCTTTCATATCTTTAAAAGGTTTTAGCATGAATTATCAAATAAATAAAAATCATATTAATGGTGAGATTCTCTCTAATTTTATGTATATTTTAAATTTTTTTCTTTCTTTAATCATTATTTAGATATATTTAGTTCACAAGTTATTGATAAAGAGAATCTAGGTGTTTGCCTAGTTGTGGTATCCAGTTATTCGTACTTTGCTTTGGGATAGGATGACATGTTAACTATGTGAGAATTTAAAATCTTTTTCCATGGCTAATGGAAAATAACTTGGTCTAGAGCATTTTATAGGGAGTTTTATTTTGAATTCTAGAATGATATTACTATATATTTTTTAATGTATATAAAGAAGCTCTTTCTAAAGGTTCTCTTAGTAAAATTATTAATAAAGATATAATAAAACTTATACCAAAGTAAGATAATAGATTTAAGATCACCAATTGGTGACTAGGATGATGATGATGATAAAGAAGTGGTGACGTATCACTTTATTGAATTTTAGTTATAAGCTTATTGCTAAGGCTCTTACTTCAAAATTTTGAAGGTACATATCTCACTTAGTTAAGTTAGAACAAACAAGTTTATTTTAGGTATATTTTTTTTGGATAATAGTAAATAGACCATAATAACATAAGGATATTTTTCTTCTTAAATTAGATTACACAAAAGCTTTTGATAGAATGGACTAGCTTTTCTATTAATTATATTGCAAAAGTTAGACCTGGATTCTTTTATCTCTCATGTTAGAATGTTGTTTTATAATGTAAGTGCCAACATATTCATTAACAAGAGCTATTCTCTAATTATTAATCTTCAAATATTTTTGAGGAAAGATTATCCTCTTACTCAAATTTTTATTCTTATTATTGAAGCTTTTGGTTATAATTTATAGTACAATCTCTCGAAATAATATTTACCTAGTGTTCATTGCAAAATTATTTATAGCCACTTTGTACATGATAGTTTTCTATTATTAAGAGTAAATTATAATAATTTAAGTACTATCCTTCACTGTATCTATAAATTGAAGGTCATTTCTTTGTTTTGAAACATAGGAGGAACTATGATGAAATTGCTATAATGAAGTTTTTAAAATGAAATAAAGCTTTATTACATCAGAAGGCCCATAGGATCTATTGGACATATGCTACATTTTCATGAAAAATAAAGATAGATTCTACAAACTGACCAAGCACTAATGGGGATATTAGAAACAAATCATATAGGTTTTTTTTTGTAACATTATAACATTGTCTTAAATAGATAGACATAGCATAAGAAAGAAGCCCATGTAACTTATTTTCAAGGGCTTCTAATCAACATAACCTAAAAATTTGTTCATATTAGGGGAATTGAATCCATCTTCTACTTTCAATTCTAAGATGATTAGAACTTAAATGAAGCTTGCTAATTGCATACTGATACTTGATTGGAATAGTAGATGAGAGATAGTTAACTTCTACATCTAGTTTATTAGATCTAATGTGGTGTAAATAAAATTTTCTCTTATATTTCATATTAGACCATATTTGTATTAAAAATTTCTATTTGATAGTTTATAAATATGCTTAGGATTTTTCTACATGTTCTCCCAAGAGATATTTCATATTCTCAACTATTGCATTCCTTAAAAATACCAACCATCATCTCACAAATCCTGAAGAATTTCTTTAGATAATTTATCTTGGATTATGATATACAAGCTATGAGTGTATGTAATGAATCAACACAAGGATTTTTCTTCTAAAGGTAATAAATTACATTCACATAATAACATTAAGTAAGGTGTTTGTATCTTCACCTTTAACTCATTGAGGAGAGGAATTTTTCTGTGCTCTTTCAATATCTTTCCAAATTTTAGCACTAAGTCTAGGTCCCTAGAAAACACATCCATATAATATTGTAGGATAGATGATAGTATGAAAATTTTATTGTCTAACTTTTCAAGCCCAAAATTCTAAATCCTTGCTCTTTTTTTTTTTAAAAAAAGCATAGAGAGCCTTGAAATATTCTACTATTTTTTCTTTGATACACTTCACTCATATGCAATTATCCATGTAAATAAGACCCAAATATTTAAAAGTATATACTATTTATTGACTGGTACCTCCAAAATGGAAGTTATAATAGGTATTTCTTGTACCCTAGATTGTCAATTTGGTTTTATTTGTATTGACTTGAAGATCAAAAGAATAATAATAATTTCATAAAATTTGCAACATATTTTGCGTACCTTTTGTAGTAGTGGAGATCAAGGTAGCCTTATCTTCATATAAAAGAAGATTCACTATTTGGAATCCAATTTTGATAGCATGACTATCTTGCCCATTGCATAACCATTCTTGCATTTCATCAATAAGGATACCAAAGAGAGTTGAAGAAAGTTGACAACCTTTCTTAACTCCAATTTTACCTTGCAATTGAAATTTTTCTCTGAATTGCTATTTGTAATTTTAATACTCACTTCTCCATACAATCTTTGAGTTGCTACAATTAAATTTGAAGAGAGGCAAATTTTATGCAAAGATAATCATAGTTTTGTATGGATCATTAAATGAATAAAAAAAATTTATTAGGCATTTTTGCAAACTCCATGTAGTGTATAAGAGTAACTAAATGATCACTAGGAAAGTCATTTTATCTAAAATTTGCTTAACATCTTACCTTGATTTGGTTACTTTTAGTCCAAGAACTAATTCTTTTTCTAGCAAAGTGCCCAATAACTTGGTAAAAATATTACTCACAATGATCATTCACTAATTTTTTAAATTTAATTTTATCTCCTCTTTTATATAATAAGATAACTTTACTAGTTTTTCAATGTTGATTTAATTCTTACTTCATTGTTGAATTTAATTTATGGCAAATTTCTCTATGAATAGAAAATCCTACCCACTTTAATAATTTTGCATATAAACCATATGAATTTATAGCTTTACTAAATGCTAGCTTTTTAATATCCATTATGATTTCCTCAAGAGTAAATTGGAGAGGTGCTTACTGTACAATAGTAGTAGAATTATTAACTTCTCTTATAAATAGCTAATTATAAAATGAGAAAATATCTTTAAAAGAAAAATTAAATGATGAAAATACTTTATGATGAAAACATTACCAAAATTTTCTAGGTTCCTTTTTCATGGTACAAGAAAAATATTCATGCTATTTCCTACTAAATTTCCTTTTCTTAATTCTAATTGATGAGCGGTGAGGTACCCCTACATCCAACCATATGAATCACAAGCGTTCACACATGATCCAGTCAAATTCCATGGATGGAACTAGTTGTGCATCTAAATTGTTATGCTTTGATCACAGTTTGTTGTCTTCCCACTTGGACTAGTGGTAGCTTTGTCATGTATGGTTTAGTCAAAAGTGAGACATATGATGTTGTTCAATTCTATGCTGCTCCTAATTGCAATAAAGAGATAAATTAACTAAGCTAATGAACAATGAAAAATAAGATCTAAGCTAGCCTATGTGCAATGAGCATCCATTCCCAATAGTTCGTACATGCCTTCAACTTCATATAACAACCACTGGGATTGCCAAGCATATGCCACTAGGTGTGCCAAATGATACATTGTTGGATTACCAATTACTTACACTTAAGCACTTGTGATTAAGTCATACTCATTATGCTTAATAATAGGAATAGTAAATAGCAATAAATGGAAACATTTAACTAAAGAAAATAGTAAATAATTAAATAATTAAAGTAATAATAAATCTAAGTGAATGTAGAAATGATGGAAGTAATATCAATCTTTATTTCTAGTCATGTAACATGTCCAAGTATGTCACACTCAAACAAAGGCACTATACGATTACAAACATCGCAATGTGGCATGCACTGGGAATAATAGAGCTTGAATTCAGAAATCTAAGAAAAACTATTAAAAATTAAGAGCTAAAACTATATCCCAATCATGCACCCAAGTGTTGTATTTATAGGCTAGCACAAAGGAGACGATATTGGATATCTGACATCATTTCTTGGGACTCGATATCATGTATCCCATAGTAGAGCTTTGATATCAGGTATTCGATATTGGGGTTGATAAATGATGACTCATCATACCGACACGATTGAATGAAAACTTGTCCTCAAGTTAAACAAAATGAGAAATAAGTTCTTTACAAAAATTGATGGAAAGGTATGGAATTATTGACTGATTTAGACAAACAAACAAATGGACTTATTTGAGCTACAATGGTGCTTATAAAAATTAGGACACAAAATTATAAGACACAACTGGGGGAAGCTCATCTAGTTCCTGGAGGTGGTGGCTTTCCCATTAGTCGCTTTCCTTTGTCACTAAGCTTGTGAGATTTTTAGCGATCAAGCAATGCCTGCAACTTCTCCTCTTCTATCCATGGGTCATGTACTATCTAGGCTGCTAAATCGATGTGTGCTAGTGCTAGTACATCCCAAGGACATGGCTGTTGTGAGAACATCTTGTTGGCCTTCACATACCAGGTAACAAACTACTATTGTTCTTTCTCAAAGGCCTTAGCTTTCTCTCTTAATTCTTAATAACATCCTTCTATCCATGGTAGCTAGCTTTAACCACCTTCAATTTTGAGTTTGCCACATGAAGCTTTTGCAAAGCATCTTTTCTATTTGCAAACTCTTTTCATATAATGAATAGGTGGTTGCTACCTACTTTTCCAACTTACTTCTAGTTTGACCTATTATTAACATCATAAGGTTGGCATATCTAAGGTTAGCTAATGCCATGCACTCTTTCAAATCCTCAATCTACAGGTCTTTATTTTTTACTTCAGCCTGATAGACTAGAGGATAGCTATTCAAGATGGGTTGCCAGTTAGGATTTCATGTTGACATGGCTCCAATACTGGCTTTAGCTATTTGGGTTTCCTTTTCATTTATTTACTTATACATGTCTACTTGGTCATGCAAGTGTTCCTTCAACTTTTCATGTTTCTTGGCCTTATTTTCCATGCATTGATTTCAATTTCTAACTTCTATTAAATAGTGTGAACTTCCTCCATAAAGAGGATTTTATTTTCCCTGGCCAATTTATTGGTGTCCTAGTTGACCCTCACTAGTTGTTCTTGTAGGTCACTAGTTATTCTCGCAACTAGTGGGCACTTTCCTCCAAAATATTATTTTTCTTTTCAATTATAGTCAACCTTGAATTTTTGATGGCAAGCTACTTATTCTCTTCTTGCACAGTTGTCAGTGCCTTTCTATGTGTATAGGTCTATGCTTTGGCTATAGAGGCATTCTAGACTGCCTTTTCCTTCTCTTGCTCTATAGCTTTATTTTTCTCAATTAGCTTGGCTAGCTACTTTATTCTGAATTACTCCACTTGGTTAGGCTTAACAAATTGGGTAGGATCCCATCTTTTGGTTTTTAGGGTAGATAACTCTTGTTGCAAACATTGCACCTCTACTTTCACGTGTTCTGCCTTGACTTCAGCCATGACTAGTTTTCCTTTAGTGGTTATGAGGTTTGACTATGCTGTAGTGACATCATTGGGGATGTCAAACAAAGTAGTCATTACTTGCCCTGTCTACAACAGTTGATCTAATATGTCCTCATGTGCCGCAAGATTCATTGAAGTTCCAATAAGCATTTTAGAATCTTTGGTCCCTATCAAATCTACTAGGGGCACAATAGGCACATTGAATGATTCCTTAATATGATCTATTATTACTTCTACTGCACCTGCCACATCCTGATGTTGCATTCCCATGACTATGGCACCTTCTCCTATCTGCTATATGGAATCATTAATTACTTTGAAAAGATTGGACTCATCTCTACTTTTCCAACTAATGGCTTTAGTAATTTTCTATAGATGGCTCATTGAGGGTTGATGATCTTGTGATGGTAGTGGAGGAGCTTGTGTTTCAGGGCATTTTTTGGGCTCATGTTCTATGTCTATTTCTAGTTTTGCTTCCTTCTCTAGTTCTTATTCTTCACCAAAGTCTTTCCTTAGTGCCATAGGTTTGAAAAACTTTATGAAGGAAGCATTCTTGAGCCTTTCTAGGGACATCATTTATGTACCCTAGGATTCTAGCATGCTTTCATAGCTTTCTAATTAGGCAAGGAAATGGAAGTGTTGGCTTCCCTACCTTTTTCTCCTCAAACCACCTCTAAATTTCTATGAACTAAAATTAAGGAAGGTTGGCTATGTATTTTCCCATTAAGATAGCACTTCTTCTAGCCACATATGTTCAGATCCTATTAAGTCCTTTGGTTGGAAAGAGATGATATGTGCCAATATTAAAGTATGTCCTTTCTTTGAGAGTTAATTCATTATATGTTTTGTCCTTCTTGTTGTATGTCCATTTCAGCCATAAATTTTTGGTGTTAGGGTTAGACCTACNATGTCCATTTCAGCCATAAATTTTTGGTGTTAGGGTTAGACCTACTAGATAGATGGGCTACCTTAGCCCCTTCATTTGGAAAATTAAGAGCTATTGCAATTTCCTTGATTAAGAATGAGACATTGACTCCATAAATATTGATGGTGGTGCCTTCATCTTTGTTGTGCCAAAATTTGTAAATCTTGCTAAGATAGCAGTCACCACTATTTGAGAGAATAGGCCACAATAGCGATGCCTAGAGTTGTGTTCAAACTACTTTTGGGGAAAATGCCATGAATGAACCGAAGTTCATCTCCACAATGATCGTGGTCAATGTGGAATTTCCTTAGATGGTAGTAAGGCATTTAGGGGGTAGTGTGAGACGTTGTCCCTACATGGGAGATGGTGGTTCTATGGCCTCTCCTTGGATTGACTATCCAATAATAGGAGCCTCTTGATGGATGCTAAAAGATTGTGCTTCCTATTCTTCATGCTTTAATAGCTCACTCTGTTGTCCCCTACCACCTCTTGGGCATTTGGATGCTCTCTGTGAAGGTTCTCCCTATGCTTCTCTTTTTGGGACCATTTGCAATCAAGCAAAGATCAAGTGTTACTAAGGTGTTAATATTTACCATTAAAAAATGTATACCATACTCTTGACCTTAATTTCATAAATTTCTTTAGTTCATATGACTGAAAAGTTACAAAAATTTCTAGGAAAAATTCCCAAAAAGTGTTTATGTTCTTTTACAACCCTTCATAATTGATTCTTTTTTCCTTATCTGTGGCTTATTATAATGGTTATGGTTCCTTGGGTAAAAAGATTAAGGTTTTTGGTATTACCATGATTAATTTCTCAGTATAATACTTATGGTTTTTAACATTCTAACCCTTACAATATCATTTGGGCAATAGAAAATTTTGGAAAAGTGATGTAAGTTTCTCACACAAGCACCCCCTATGACTAACTGGAACACTTTGGGTTCAAATAGGTTCAAATGGTATGGAATAAAAGCAGTAGAAAGACAAATATCACAAGTTATAGTTGGTTGCATAGAGCTCTGAGTCATAAGAGAAAAATTTGAACAACTCCCCTAGCTACAAATGATGAGAATGAAGTTTGGGCATCATGGGAGTCATATATATAGGTTTTATGTGACTTGATATTGAGTATCTAATGTGGCATCCCACTTGATATTGGGGTCCATGAATAAGCATCTCATGGGGGTACTGAGCATAAGAAATGAAGCCCTAAGGTTGGTTGGAAGGTTTTAGGTCAGGTCCATAGTTTTGGGGCAAGTAAGAAATCGTATGAAGGCATTAGAAGTGTGAGAAGGTGGAGGTGTCAATGTGAAAAGCTTTAAAAGAAGCAAGGAAAAGGGCTTTGAAATCGAGGTTGTGGATAGATCAAGTTATATGAGAAGGGAAACTACTAAATTTAACAATGGAGCATGTGAAAGGTTAAAAATGATGTAGTTGTGTTAAGTAAGTACAAGTCACAAAAGTTACACAAGTGGATCCTCCCCAAAGCCACTAGGTATCTTTGGATGTCGTGATGGCTAGGTAGACAAATTTTTGATCACACACTTGATTGTTAAATGTCTAGTGGGTCAGGATATGAGGTGTGTTAATGTGATGGATGTCTAGCCCACAATTACACCCTTGATCATGATATGGTATGCATAGATCTGTTGGTCTTCCCACACTTGTAGATTCATTACTTGGGTTTGGAATTGGAGTAATGATGGATGGTGGCCTTTGTGTAGGATTAGAGGAGAGTAGTGGTGAAAAGGAAAGCATTGCACCAGATTGGCATTATGCTAGTTTAGATGATGTGGTAGATCCATGAGTCTTTTGCTTCAGCTTACAAACTTTCCTAAAGAAGGGATGTTTTCGATGTGGCAGTTGAAATCTACCAGTGTCAACATGTCTATGCACATTTGGAGCAAAAGTGGCATTCATGTTACATCCCATCTAGAGATAGTAGGTATGGTCATTCACTTATGAGTTATACATTACATGTGGAGTTTTGGTCAGTTTTCGGGGATGAGTTAATGTATCTTATATGTTATGAGGCTTCATTTTTATGTTATGATTACACTACCTTTACATGCTTAAATAAAATGATTATGTACATTAGTCCTGTGTGATGTGTTAGATAGGTGATATTGCTAGTAGGGGTGTTAGATTAGGATATAAGAGCACCTATCTAATATGTTTTTATGCTTTATGTGTGATTTTGGTATGTAGGCATTTGTATTATAGCACTATGTTGCATGATGTTTGGGTGTGATTTCGGCATGTGCATGAGTAGAGCGTATGATAAGGATGTCGTAGGTTTAAATAGATTTTGATTTGGAGTCCTGGTAGAGATGAAAAATAAAAATAATTATGAAAGTCATTTCATAAAAAAAAAATAATTCAAATTAAAAACATAAAAACCAAAAAGTAATGTAACATTAGCACATGACGTGTGCTACCTTAGCTTGTATTTTTCTTTTATTTTATGTTAACATAAGCATTAAGTATGTTGGCCTAAAACCTTTTTTTTTTGTTATTTGACCATAAGTGAACACCATATTTTTTTTTCACCACCACACTCAGGTTTTTGTTTTTGTTTTTCTCTATATCTTGTATATAGAAACAAAAATGCATACGAGTTTGTTTTCTTCTATTTTTCTTTCTACTCTATTCCATTTCTGGATTTGAGCCTTGTGGATGCTTTTTGCTTATTCTGAACTTGAATTTAGAATTTTTGTGGTCATATCTACATGAGTGCAAAGTTTGTTGAGAGAAAAACAGAGTCTTGTCAAAATTTTTAGGATTTTCTCCTTGTTTCGGCCTTTTTGCCCCAAAATTTTTAATTGGTGGGTTTCCTTTACATTTTTCATATATTTTTGTGCTAAATTAGTGTATATGATCATGTGATGGGGGCATGTGGGGCAGATGGCTCAAAGTCTAAGCTTAGGCATGTTATTTTGTATATTTCCCAAAAGTGTACAATTTTGGTTATGAATTTTTTATTAATATATATGGGATGTATGGGATGATGGGGACTTGTGGAATATGATATGTAATGTTGATGAGCCTTGTATGATTGGAATATGCTATTTATTGGGCCTATTGGGGCATAAGAATTTTTGGATGTTCCAATCATTTTTGGTGGTACTTAATATTATTTAAATATTATTTTATTAATCAAACTTTAAACATGCATAAATTTGCTTCTAGGAGCCCGATTTAAGTAAAATTAGTGTCGTTGGGATCATTTTGGGAAGTACTTTCTAATATTCTAGTGGTCATTTGTATGGAAGTACATGTCTTTTGAGGAACATGGTATTTTTTTGTCATATCGAGGTCTTCAGGTTATGCTGTTGAATTATGGTATTGTTTTCTTGGAATGATAGTAACTATTAGGGATCAATATGTGTAGTTATGTTGTTTGGGTATGTTGTGCTTATGACCTGTGTTGGCTTAGGCGAGTCGGACTATGTATATGTTTTCATGATGACACATGTGACAGTCATTGGTGGGTGGTGCTAGCATGACGGTGTGGACCGGTTGGTGATGAGGCATCCTAGAGGTAGTATGGATTGACACCCACTATGATGCATCTATGAGGCTCCTATCCCAAGCCTCATCCTGAGAGTGGACAATTGTAGGTGTGTTCATCCCTATGGTTGGTCTGTGGCATAGGTGTGTTTGTCCCTATCACCAATCCTCCAAAAGGCTAGTGATTGTAGGTCATAGGTTGATGGACCCTAGCACAAGTTGGATAAATAAAAGACCTATAGGTAATGGTTGGTATGAGTACTCATGACAATGTTTCACATGATACACTAAGCATGGATATGTTAGCAACCACATGGGCTATGTATGTTATAGTATTGGTTTTTGAGTCATATCATTGATAATAGGTGTTCTATTTGGATTATGATTATGTGGATCATGGACTATTTATGGTATATCATGAGTATGATGACATGGGCATGATAGATGATGTCGGATTGTGGCTTTGTTTGTGCTTGTATGATAGTATGTTAGCTTTATGGGTGATATGGTGTGTGTTATTTCAAGCATGCATGAGACTAATAATGTTGCAGCTTGCATTGTACCCCACTCCTCTCCTCTAGTGCTACAGCACTTGTCAACCATCTAGCAGGGGAAGTGTAAAGACTTCCCACTTAGTTGTGTACTAACTTTATTTAATTATAAGTAAAAGGTGTAGGAGCCTAGATGAGCATGAAGAGGAAGGGTAGAGGAGGGAAAAAGTCTACTATGCTTGGTTGATGTATATTTTCATGTACAATATTGTGGACTAGATACCCTTGTATGAAACTCTCTGTACTCTTCTATATACGATGATGAGTTTTATGTGTTTTTTTTTGTATTTTCATAGAGTAGTGTATAGTTTGCTTTATATAGAGACATGAATTTCTATAACATGATATGTATGTTTCATTTTTAGTATGGTAGGAAAGTTTTGTAATGTTTGAACTTTCTTATTATCATGTATCTTGCACATTATTGCTTTTAGTTATCATGTTTCCATTCTATGATTACTTGATCCTAGGCATCACCCTACCCTAGCTAGGGTGCGGTGTTACAATTCATTTGTTGATATTATGATGCAAAACCTTCCTATGTCCTTGGTGGTGGCGTGTAATGAGGTGGAGTATGAGAATATTGAGGGTAGGATGGATGGTAAGAGGTGCAAGGTAGTGATCCCTTAGGGGATGTCATGGGTTGATGGTACTCGGAAGAGTGGTAGTGGTGATTTGAAGTAGAGGATGTAGAACTAGCTAGAGAAATAGGGTGTTGAACATAATATCCATGCAATTTTGGTGGATAGGAAGGATAGGGTTGATTTAGTGGTGGCCTCCCCCATGACTGTCATTGTTGTCACTATGTTGAGGACAGTGTTGAGGCTGGTAATAAGTCCCCCTAGGATGATATGATTGGTTGTGGGACTATCTATAATTACCTTGTGGAAGAGGAAATCTCTTAGGCATGTGCTTTTAAACAAACTTTGGATTTGAGGCACTTGCCCAATACTCATGTAGATGCAACAAGATTGGGCAATGAACCTTCTAATGATCATACATGCAGATGTCACATCCATTTTCTTCATTTGTGGTTGAGTCTATAANCAGATGTCACATCCATTTTCTTCATTTGTGGTTGAGTCTATAGCCTCATTTTCTTTAGCTATTTTTCTTGTTTGCCAAAAAGTGTTCTTAGCTATTTCTTGGTTCTGTATCCTTTATTTATTGTGATCACCCAACTTGGTTTGCATGATTCTCGCCTCAACTGTCTTAATGAGAGTTGTAACTTTTTCATATATCCATTGACATCCTATTAAACGTTACTTCAAGTTTATCAATAGACTTCTGTATTGGCAAAGTTCATTGTGGGAGCACCTTATTGACTATGGTTTCTTTCTCCTTACTATAGATATGGACCTCTGTTTGTTGAAGAGTTAGGTCCCAATGATATTTCTTGACATTATTCTATTTACATACCTCTCCTTCTTTTTTTGCCACATGCTTGATTAGCTGTGAGATCTCATGGGTTTGTAGCTCATATAATTGACCTAGGGAATACATCCCAAGGGTCTCCCTTGTTTCATTACAAAGTCCACCTATGATGTGGAAAAGTTACCTTTCCTCAAAGAAACCATGGCCTGAGAATTTGTTCAATAGGGAATATGTCTATCTAAGGCCATGTCCAAGGGTTCATGTTATTCTTGCTTCCATCCTTGGATCTATCTCCTCTACTTGGACACCCTCACATAGGTTTGGTATTTCTTGTTGAATTGTTATAGCGTTGTGGACCATTATCGAATTGAATTTGGTTTTAATGATCTATACCACACTTTGGCTCTATAAATTAGTATCCTAGGAAAGAGCTTAAGCTTTTTCCACCCACTTTCAATGTTGTAGAAAGTTATAGGCATCATGGAAGACTTGTAAATGATGTTGCAGATTTGAATCATAGCCTCCTACAAATTTAGGAATATTATTCATATCAAGCCGAGGTAGGCAACTCTCTTTGCAATGCTTATGAGATATCTTAATTACCATTATGATCTGCATTTGACTCTGAGTGGCCAAAAATGGTTCATCATCATCAGAAAAGTTTTGATGGACATTTCCATTCAGTTGATTATGAGGATTTGTTTATGTTTATGTTGATGACTGTGAGTGTTCCTATGGGTTTGATTTTTGTTTCTATTCTAACCCGTTAGTGGAGCTTTATCTTCATACCTACATTCATCTTTGTTAAAACTAGACATTGAAAGGAAAGAGGAAGGTGAAGAACTGGAAGGATTGCCATGGCTTCTATGGTGTTCCCCATGGTCCCTTAATTTATTATTTCTTGGTTTCGAGGAGGTCTTAGGCCTTGAGGCCTTCCCTAATTTAGGAATTATGTCATCTTCTCCAAGATTGTTTACCTTAGGTGAACATAGTCTTTAAGTGTTGTTAGGATGGTCATGAACTTAAGAAAACCCTACATAAGGTTGGTCACTCCAATTTTGCTTACTATATATCTCATTAGTTCTCCAATGAATGTTTTTGTTATATAGTGCATTATCGCTTCCTTGTGAACAAGACATTTTTTTTTTGGCTTAAGGTGTTTGATTTAATACTTTCTAAAGGATATATCATTAATACCTTTACAACAATTGTGTATGATGTAACTAATCTAGATAACTAGCAATATCCCTAAAAATGGCACCAATGATGAGCGACAAGATACCCCTACGTCCAACCATACGAATCACAAGCATTCATGCATAATTTGGTAGAATTCCATGGATGGAACTAGTTGTGCATCTAAATCATTATGCTTTGATCGTAGTTTGTTGTTTTCCCACTTGCACGAGTGGTAGCTCTGTCATGTATGGTTTAGTCTAAAGTGAGGCATATGATGTTGTCTAATTCTATGCTACTCCTAATAACAATAAATAGATAAATAAAATAAGCTAATGAAGAATGGAAAATAATATCTAAACTAGCCTATGTGTGATGAATACCTATCCCCAATCATCTATAAATGCCTTGGACTTCATATAACTACTATTGGGATTGCCAAGCATATGCCACTAGGTGTGCTAGACGATACACTGTTGGATTACCGACTATTTATACTTAAGTGCTTGTGATTAAGTTGTACTCATTCTGCTTAATAATAGGAATAGTATATAGCAATGAATGAAAACATTTAATTAAATAAAATAATAAATAATTAAACGATTAAATAATTAAAGGAATAACAGATATAAGTAAATGTAGTAATGATTGAAGTAATCTTGATCTTTATTTCCAGTCATGTAATGTTTCCAAGTACATCACACTTGAACAAAGGTGTCATACGAGTACAAACATCACACTACAGGCATGCACTAGGAATAACAAAACTTGAATTCAGAAATCTAAGAAAAACTATCAAAAACTAAGAGCTAAAACTATATCCCAACTATGCACCCAAGTGTTGTATGTATAGGCTAGGATGGAAGAGACAATATTAGATATCCAACATCATTTCTTGGGACTTGATATTGTGTATTCAATATTAGAGTCTTGATATTGGGTATCTAATATCAGGGTTGACATAATGATGACTCATCACTAATTAAGCATTTATATACCTTAATTAAACTTTGTCTATGACTTATTTACATTCCTAATATTCCAACTAGGTTGCACACAATTCTCATCAAGTCTTGCTGATGAAAGAAACTACTCTTGATGATTAATGATTTAACAAAATATTTTTATCAATAATTCATTACTCTCTCATCACCAACAACTCATCATTCTTTTCATTACTTTCATCACTCAAAATACTTTATCTATCATTCTTCTCTTTCTTCTCATTATTTTCATTAAAATCCATTAATTTTAACAATTAAGATTAATGCTATATGATTAGCAGAAGTGAAATTTAGTGTAGAAGCACCTCTTTCAAATTCCTTTTCATTTCTACAAGTAGAAGATTAAAGGTTTTACAAAGCTAGAAAGACATCTTGGTGACCTAAAAGACATCTTGCCCACATATGAAGATGACATAGGAGACATTACAAATTCCTAGGAGATATCTTGTTTAGATAAGAGATGTCTTTGGGGAGATATCCAACCTAAGAGAAGACATCTCTAGGGAGACGTCCTATTTGAGAAGGATACATCTTACTTGAAAGCTAGGATTGATGAAAAGACATCTTTTTTAACTAAAGAAAATCTCAAACATGGTAGTTTCAATGTGAAAATACTTGGAAAAGATGACACAAAGATTGGAAACAACCAAGAATCTTTGAGTGGATTATGAGGAACATTTCCCTAGGGTTCTTGATCTTGTAATTAATAAATATGTATTATGTTACATATTTTGATGGGATAGAAGTGCATGAGAGAGTTGGAAGAGAGATTGCATGAGAGTGTATGCATATTTATGTTCAATTATATATGTGATATTGATCATTGTACCTCTCTATGTGTTTTTGGATTTTATCCTTATTGGAAATCATTTGGGATGACCAATGTTGTGGGCCCCTAATCTCATGACTGAGGTCA
The DNA here is from genome assembly GCA_015680685.1 of Gnetum montanum. Classification (NCBI taxonomy): domain Eukaryota; kingdom Viridiplantae; phylum Streptophyta; class Gnetopsida; order Gnetales; family Gnetaceae; genus Gnetum; species Gnetum montanum. Next base: position 71,785 of record MNCI01002495.1, on the reverse strand, counting down.
TGAGATGAAGGTGTTCTTCAAATAGGGTTTAGGTGCTTGTTGGTCTTTGGCAACACCAAATCTCGGATACCTTCAAATAGACTTAGTGATTATGTAATGAACTAAATGTGAGTATGTGTTTGCTATTGTGAATGTTGAAATGGTTGGGTTGTGTATGAAATTGTTATTGGCTATCATAAACAAAATTCAGCTAACTTTGTCAAATACTATGAGTTGTTGATGGTTCGTATTTTTTCCAATCACGTAGTCTATATAGTCCCTATAGTACATTACTTGTAACAAATAAAATTTTGCAAAAATGTGTGAGCACAATTTTTCCAATCTACTCCTAATTTCCCCTAGAGAGAAATTTTCACAAGAAAACTAGAAATAGAGCAAGATTCAATGGACTTAGAAAGAGAAAGAAAAGAAAGCATATTTATGTGAAATCTCAATATTTAAGAAAGATAAATTGACACAAGGAAACACTTCGCAATAAAGCTATTATAATTCAATCTAACTACAATTTGTCCAAACCCTTTGAGCTCACTAAGCAATTTCATAAAAGGTGATCTTATTATACTACCAAAACTTTTGTGTAAATGACAAAGTACGAGTCTCTATTTTGGCTAGTTAGTAGTTGTTAAAGATTGCATTCAACAAAGCCTTCAAGAAATTTGACAATTTTAGGATTGAAATACTTAGGCAATACACTTTAAAACAATGAAGCTATTTCAATCATCTCAAAATACTAAATATTTTTTTAGATTCTCTATGCTCAAAATAGGTAATTTCGTTAAGACATTACTATTAAATCTCTCTTGAGGCTTTTCAACAATAGAAACTCTTCTATGGCAAATCCTAATAGATGTTTAATATTGCACAAAAACAGAGCTATGAAAGTAACCTAGGGAAAATCCCAAAATTAGATGCCAAAAATGATACTATCTAAACCATTAGCTAAGTAACTAAAAAAAAATAGGAAGAAATAAACTCATAGGATTAAAACAAAGCAACTAAATTGATGTCTTTAGCAAGTCATCTTACAAAGATTTTTCTATTGTCTTTTCTTCCAAAATCCTTCTCTCCTCAACTTTTATAGTAAACTTAGGGTAGTTACAATAATCATGAGAAGTTATGGGCATTACAAATATCTAAGTATATTACTTTATAGCTACCTTAGAAGTTATAACTTCAATAGGAAGTTAGTAGTAATTTGAGCCATGGTTGCCAAGTGTTTTCTTAGTAACAAAAATCATGAAGATGACCATAGGGAGTTATAAAAAATTAGAGAATTTTATGCCACAATTGGCAAGTGTCTCATTGAATAATTATTTAATAATCTCCTTTTCTTTTTAAAATGATAATCTTTCCTATATTTTGAAAAATCATATCTAGATTATTTTTTAAACTTAAATTATAGGTTTATGCCTATATTAATTTGTACACATATTTTTACTTTAACTTTAAGCATAACATATATTAGTTAAATCAAATTTTTACAATCATAAGCCCATTACATTGGGGTAGGGATGAGGATTTGTGGATGGTGTATGGTGAGAATGATGGTTTATTTTGCCATGTTGCATTTTCTTTTCTAGTAACCACCTCAAATTTTTGCCATGGTCGCTTACACTACCTATGCCTCCTATGTTGCCTACAATTTAGTATCATCATTGATACCCTTTTTGCCTATTCTGTGTTGTGTCATGTTGATACCACTAAGCACCTTCATTTAATGTTGTATCACCATTGCCACCTTGCTCGTTGCTACTGTTGTCAAGATGGTGAGCATCAATGTTGGCTCTAGCTTGACCTAGCCATGCAAAGACCATGCATTCTAAAGGAATGCACTATAACGGGATTTTAATGGAACCACAAATACCATAGTAGTTAGGGTTTGAAAGTGTTTTTACTGCCAATAATTCTGAATGCCATTAATGTCACTTACTCTTGTTATAACTATCGCTGCTGTGTCATTGGTCCTATTAACATTCGGCATATGTGGATAATTTCCATGCCATTATGGTAAATGACTATCATTCATCAAGAAATAATAACAAAGCTACTTGAAAGAATGGGTGTCATTTTTCCTTAGGAGTTTGAGAACATTTTAGAACAACTAGGATTTGAAGGACCCGATATTTCTATTAAAATGATTAATTTATTTAGTTTTGTTTTATTTTCCACCAATTTTCTCTATTTTTGCTTATATCTTCTAAGTAAAATCCTTTGTTTGATCATGAAGCTTATTTATTTATAAATCAAGTAGTTTTCAAAGGCAAAGTTTTTCTCTGCATACATCATTAGTCATTTCTCATGTAGAGATTATTTAACCTCCCTAGGCTTGTTTAAAATGATTAAAAGTTCTCAATCCATATCCTCATACTAGGACGTTGTCATATAATATTCCTAACTAATAACACTTATCATTCCATACATTTCTGTTCATTCTTTGTTATTCTCATGGTGTGTGTGCTTGGGTGTTCATGTCTTTTTTTAAAAAAAAAATCTATTTCACAATGCCTTTGTGGATATACATTTTTCCTAAGAATAAACATATAAACTCTATATACTACATTTTCCTCTCACAACTTGCAACAGATTCTTCAAATAATGATTCAATTTCCTTTGAAAAATTTTCATTTTCAGCATATAAAACCCAACTTAGTGACTTTCAGTAACTCTTAGGAACTTTTGCAATTCTTCATGTAATCCACTCTTTCACACTCATTAATAATGATTGTAATCATTGCTATTCAAATGTATTTCCAATTTTTGTTGTTGCTTCAATAACTTAAAATACTATTCCATAAACAATAGCTGACCCTAGTTTTTTCTTTGTTTAAATATTTTTCATTTTCTAGAGCAGTAATACAATAATTCATTACAAAGGGTTTGTCATGGTATCACTAAAATGCATTTCTTAAACTTTAAATTATTATGCCCTTGATATCCTAGTTGTGGGTTACACGTTTCTATTTAATTGTTTTCACTAGAATTCAAATGTATTGGCCCTGTAATAGGCTCTGTAATAGGCTCATGATTGATTTAATCTCAAGTAAAGAGAATGTTAATCACCTATGTATCTATTAGAAGTTAAAAGCTCAAAGATATTGAGAACTGAAAAGTAATCCATCTCATGCTTCCTATTAAAATTCCACATGAATAAATAATAGTCATATTAGAAGAGAAACACTAAATAAATTATTTGCCTAAAACTTAAATAGGCAATGTTAATCATAATCCTCAAGTGCATAACCTTTTATTCTTGTATTTCAAAAGAAACTTGTCATAATTAATGATTTCATATTCCTACTCCATAAAATGGCCAAAAATGTGCCAACATCCCATTCCCCTTCCTTAAATTCTTTGGAGACTTATGATGTTTAAGATCATCTACCAACTTAATCATCATCCCTAACAGGAATTTATTAAACATTTCTACAAAAATGCAAATCTTTTTTGAGGAAAACTTCCACCAAACTTAAGGTTTGATGAAATAAAAACCTCATTCCTAATAAAACTTAGGAAACTATACAAACATAATTTCACACAAACTATTCTATGGGTGGAAAAAGAATAGTTAAAGTAACTCTCTTAGCAATTCTCATATCATGAACCCTTTTATATGTAATCTTAGTAGTGATGAATGCCATTCTTTCCTCTTCTTGCCTAGTTGAAGCCTCAACTTGGTCTTCATCTTTGTCTTCAACAACTATCTTTACTTATTTTCATCCAATTCCTTGGCTATTGATTTTTGAGGTTCTCCCAAACTAGTTGATTTAGTATCTTGAGTCATGAAAGGCTCTCCCCAAGAATCATCTTTATCAGATTCTTCTTGAAATTCAAATTCGGTCGTGCATTCATGAAAGCTACCCCAAATATTAGAATGTATAGAAAGTTCACCAATGATAAATCTAAACTCATCTGAAAGCCAAAGTAATAAAGGGCTTTCATTAGATGCTCCATGGGCAGTTGCCTTACAATAGACTCTTCAGGCATGCTTTGGGTAGCATTTCGTAACATATGCGATAAAAGGCCTTCTTGTTGCACTTTCTCCAAGAACCATATTTCTACCTCATACTCAAACACTTAACTTGCCTTGTTAATCAAGCCTAGAATTGAGAAATGATATATTTCCAAGCAATTCACATCTCTTTATATAGTGTAAGGTAAATTTGAAATTCCCACCAATTTCACTAACCAACTTTACCACTTAGCCAAAACTTATTTAATTTTCATCATCATATAGTTGGCTAATTTAAATTCTACCATTTGGTTGTTGAAATTAATTCACCACTATGTAGTTATCTAACCATCAGTCCCACTTACAAGGAATGATTACTTGGGATAATCTAAATCTAATTTTTAAACTAACACTTTTTATTAAATATTTTTTAAACTAATACTCTAATGTATACATGTTTTATAATATTATATAGACATACTTAAGCATACATATAGGATATAAATGCTATGGTTAAACATTACATAAGCCTATAATATTTGTTATATATGTTCTACTAAGTGTGTGTGTATATATATATATTATAAATTCTATATATAAAAGTTTATTACCTACTTGTTGGTACATTTAGCCATTGTATGGAATAGAGACATGAGATGGTTGAGATTTTTAGAAAATATTACAATACAAACATTGAAATGGTAAGATGTGATCATTTTTCTTAAAAAGAAATGAACTTCAAGACGATGCAATATAATGTTCTTATTGCGGCTACTCATGTTGCGGCACCAAAAATCAGGGTGTTACCAAAAATTTTCCTCAAACTGTTCTTATCATGGCACCATCTGTTTGTAATCAATAAGCATAGTAGCGATTAAAAGATCTAATTGCTTTCATTCGTATGGAAAGAGCAGTCCATGCTATAGAGTCATTTCAAATAGAGGATTTCATGGAAATTTGATCGGAGTTGTAGTGGGAGTTAGCATAACCAAGCATCAAGAACAGGACGAGAAAAAGAAAGAGGAGAAAAACAGACAGTAAGGTTATTTGCAAACCAACGCGGATGAGTTTCAGAGATTTCTTTGCAATTTATGGCCATTGTAGGGTTTGAAAGCCACTGCGGATGGAACTCCGCTCTGGAGAGTACGTACTGGATGTATTGGAGTCAAGGTTGAGAGTGGAGCAGAGCAAGTGTCCATTTTTGCGGATTTTGTGTAGGGACGAGGAACAATTAGGAATCGGAACATCATACAACGAAGTTGCAGCAGGCGCATCAATGATGTGGAGACGGCAGGGCAAAGACGGAGAGGGCGGTGAACAGGGCCACAAAAACCCCTTGTGTGTCGCCAAACCCTGTTGGATTCTGCGTTGTTCTGAAACCCTCGTCGTTTCCAAAGAAGAAGATTTGCCGTAGCGGGAGGAGCCCTAAGATTTGCACGTCATCAAAAAAATCGCGTGCTACAGATGGCACAATATTTACGGTAGTTGCAGGCCTGAGAATGCAGTTCAAAAGTCGTTCTAGGCGGTAAAAAAAAACAACAAATAGAACACAGCAACAAATCGGCAATTGCCAGTTTATCCGCCCTGGAACCTGCAACCAAAAATATAATAACTACGTCCGATGTTAATGCCTTCGATGCAACAATGTTCCCTGATACGGCGGCTGAGCCTTCTCATGTACGGCGGCTGAGCCTTCTCATGTGCGGCAGTTGCTGGTAACGATTTTTGGTATGATGAATCAGTTGCAGGATCGGTGGCTTCGCCTTCGGTTTTGTATTCCGAATTTTAGCTACAATTACTAGGATGAAAAAATTAAAATTAAGCTAACTACCACTACCACCAATAAGGTGGAGGTTATATTATATTTCTATGATAAGCTTAGTGGCACTTAGAATTTAAAACTTTAAGTTAGAATTAGGGATCTAAACAAATTACATAATATAATACATATAATGTGGAGTCCTGTTTTAAAAGAAAAGCTTGCCTTAAATCATTATTATATATGAGTTACTACCTATTAAAATTTACCATATTGATTATCCCATTTAAGTCACATTACATTAAAGTTAGCATAAAATACCCACATAACTTTCTCCTAGCTTATTGGACAAGAAATCTTCCGATTGGTTAGTCAAAATACTTGAGAGAAAAGTTAGGAGGAATATTTTTGGGATTTTCTTTTTTGGATATTTTGAAATTGTAACTTCCATATACATCACTTAAAAGACTTTACATCTCAAAATTAAAAAGATATATATGTGTATAAAGTAAGTTGCCACTATAGCTTGTATTCCTATGTATTTTAGAAATTATATTTTAATTTTCTACCAAGGCCACTTGTCAACTTCTTTTTCTCTTTGGTGGTTGCAACCATCTAAAATTGTTGTAACTTACCTAACTTGTTGGGCAAGTAACCTCCTAACTTGTTGGGCAAGTAATCTCCTCATTGGTTGGCTAAGTTACTTGGGAGAAAAGTTAGGTGAGATATTTTTGAATATGTAACTTCCCTACCTACCTTTGAACCCTATAAAAAGGCTTCAGGGGTCAAGGAGAAAAGAAAAAAAAAGGGGGGAATCATCACTTCTCACATCACATTGGGTCTCACATCACACTTGGAAGATTTGTAAAGAAGATTTCTTGAAAGATGGCTTGCTAGAATAAAGATTTCAGCCTCTTTGTCATGGTCCTGTGAGTTATGCATTTCATTTTTTGTTTTGTTTAAATTGCTTAGCTAGTGGTTTAGATAGTATCATCCTTGGCAAGTAATTTTGGGATTTTTAGATTGCTCTTATTGTTCTTGTTGCCCGATAGAAATTTCTATTAAAATTTTGCCATAGAAGCGCTTGTGTTTAAAAGCCTTAAGAGCATTTTAGTAGTAAATTTCGTTATTGTGCAACGTTTGGGAACTGCTATTGGGTTGTTGGAAGAGAGCCTCTGTTTGTAGTCACGCCGTGGAACAATTTAGTAGCCGAGAGGGTTCAGAAAATCTTTGGTATTTTGATGGGACCAGAATAGCTTCTTTATCTTTAAAGTGATTTTCCGTGTTATTTCAATCAGAAATTGTCAAGTCTTTTAAAGGTTCTGTTTGAATGCAATCGTTGGCATCTATTGTCTAGTCAAAGTGGAGTCTCGTACGTGGTAGTTTACGCAGCGATTTTTGGTAGCACAGTAGGATTGTCTTGAAGATATTGCTTGGTTGAGCCTTGGAGGTTTGAACAATTCGTAGATATTGAATTTGGAATAGCTTTATTGCGAAGTGTTTACTCGTGTCATTTTACCTTGTTTAAATATTTGAGGTCCACACAAATCTGCTTTCTTTTCTTTTCTGTCTATTTCCATTGAATCTTGCTCTATTTCTAGTTTTCTTGTGGAACTATCTCTTTCTCTGGGAAAAATTAGGAGTAGATTGCGGAGTGGTGCTCAAATGTTTTTACAAAATTTTATTTGTTACAAGTAGGTATTATAAGGACCACGTAGACGAGGTAGTTGAACAAAACAGGAAATTTTCAAGAACTCACAGTACTTGGCAAAGTTGACTGAATCTCTTTAAAGTAAGTCATTTGTAGTTCACACACAACGCAGTTGTTACATTTCACACAACCACACGCTGCAACAACACACACACATACTCACATTAACTACTGAGTTTATTTGGAGGTATCTGGGCCTTGGTGTTGCCAGAGACCAGCAGGCACCTAAATCCTGTTCGAGGACACTCGTTGGCGGTCGCGTCCCAAACGGTCGCCAACACTACTACTATGTATACTTAATAGTACTATAGTTACATACACACATACACATATTACTATATACATATATTAATTTTTATATATAGATTTAAGTTGTTGGGAGTTGTCCAAAATAATGTTTTATGTGTAAAACATTACACGAAAACTACAATTCCATCCCATCTAATGTCGATAACTTGTAGGTGTCTTTTGATAATTTTTTCTTGATTTGAAATGGACTAGTCCATATTACTAAAAATGTATTTTTCTTCTTCATATTCCATAATAATACAAGATCATTGACTTTAAAATTTTTTTTCAGAGCCTTTTTACTGAACCACCTTTTGACTTGAGAGGCATTCTTTAGTAAATTATCTTTAGCTCTATCCATGTCATCGTCTCTTCTGATGAGCAAGGTCATGAAACATCTATCTTTTTTGATTTTCTAACTATACTATTGGACAAAATCTAAGGCCAAAATTATAATCTTATTCGTGATTCTAGTGAGTAAACCATAGACTAAGTTATAAGTTGATGTTCCAATGGCCTTGTTAAATCTAATACATTTGGTCCATAATGCAGATTGCAAGTAATCAATCTAATTTCCTATATCTTCATCCATCAATTTTTTAATATAGGAAATGAACTTTTTATTTGTAGATTCAGCTAAGCCATTTCCTTGAGGATAATAATTTGAAGAGAAAAATAGAAAGATGGATTCTTCTGATGCCCATTATATAAGTTCTTCAAATTGAAAAGTAGGTCCATTATTGCATACCAACACTTCAAGTAAACTAAAACAACTTAGAATTTGATCTTCCAAGAACTTAATCACATTTGATGCTAAAATTTTTCTTAAAGCCTTTGCTTTAGACCATTTGGTAAAGTAATCGATAACTATGAAAATAAAATTATGTCTAGCTCTTGAAGGAGTAATTGTGTTAATAAAATCTAAGCCCCATTGCTAAAATGGTCTATCTACAATTACTAATTTTAAGGGAGATCTAGCCTTTTTGATCTTTGATCCATAAATTTAAAATTTGTAACATCTCTGAATCCTTGTACTAATATCTTGATACATACTAGGCCAATAAAAATCATAGTGAAGTATATGTTACATGGTGGACTTAGGAGATTCATAGAACAAAATAGAATGATCATGGAATTGTTCTAAGATAGGACCAATTTGATAATTGTGAACACATTCCAAGAAGACCCCTCTAAAATCCTTTCTATATAAAATTCCATCTTTAACCATAAATTTATTCACTCTTTTGATTCTTAGTTAGGTTATTTGGAACCTTTCATGTATTAAGGAATTCTATAATCTCATCATACCAATTTCCCTCATGAATCTTAAGCACACATCATCTTCTCTAGCCATTAACTTAGCTAATCCCATTTCTTTAATAGTTTTGTAGATTTTCAATGAAAACTTGAAACCTTGAATCTTTATAAGCCACATCCCTCTTTTCAATCCAATTTCATTTTGGACTAAGAATTGTTTAAATATAGGCTTAATTAGCATAATATGAACTAATGATCTTTCCAAGTAATATTTGGAATGCTGAAGTTCTTTAATGACTACGAATGATTGTTTCTCTAAGTTTGAATAATTTAGCTTTGAACCTTTCAATTAATACCCAAAGAATATGATTAGTTTAGTTTGAACTTTATCTTTTTGAGTTATAATAGTAGCAATTGAATCATTTGAATCAAAAGCATATAACCAGAAGTCTTCTTTCAATTTTCACTTTACCAAGTATGGAGCTTCTTGAATGGCCTTTTTAATTTCTGCTAAGGCTCTCTCTGATTCTAGTGTTTTCTCTACTATGAAATATTTCTTGAACATATGCATCAAAGATTTAGTAATTTTAGTGAATTTAGGGATAAATTTCTTAATGAAATTTATCTTTCTAAAGAAATATCTAAGAGACTATTTACTTGTGGGATGTTTGATATTCTGTACTACTTGAATTCAAGAGTTATCTATAGTAATTTCTTCTTGACAGATCACAAGACCTAGTAAACTTTCAAACTTAACTCTAAATATACATTTATTAAGACTTAATGAAATATCATACTCATGACATCTATTAAAACCTTGTTGAAGATGACTAATATGATCTTCCTTCATTTTTGAAAAGATGGTGAGATCATTCAAATAAACAACAATGAACTCGCCTATTAAACCTTTAAAGGCTAAATCCATTTCTCTTTGAAAAGTAGCTGTAGTATTTGATAATCCAAATGACATTCTTTGATAAGTGAAAGTTTGCCACTTGGTGATAAATGTTGTTTTATATCTATCACCCTTATCTACCATGATTTGATTATAGCCTAAAAAACCATCTAGAACATTTCATCAATTCTAGGAAGTGGATATTTGTCTTTTTCTAAGGCTTCATTCAAATTCCTAAAATCTACACAAAGCCTTATATCACCATTCTTTTTCCTTACTAGAACAAGGTTAACAAGCCATGTCAAATATCATATTAGATATATAATTTGGGCTTGCAATAGCTTCTTGCTATTAGCTTCCATAGCTGACTCAAAGGATGAATTGAATTTCCTTTATTTTTGTTTAATTGTCTTACAATCGTTTATCAAAGGAATTTTATGTGTCATCACATTTGTTCTAAAGGCTTTTAGATCATCATAAGACTAAGCAAAATTTTCCAAATTATTTTTCAGGAGTCATAATAGATTTTGCTTAAAAACTGAAACTTTTTCCTTTGTGACATTTAACATCTTTGGTATCTTAGTAGATCTGAAAGATACTACTTCATAAGGTTGATAATTTGAATTCATGATATTCTTTTTAGTAAGTCAATTTGAATTCATGTTCATGATCAATCATCTTTTTGGGAATAGAATTTGTATTAAACCTTGACGTTGTTTTAGATATGATTTAACTTTTGAATTCTTGCTTATTTCTTAAGAATCTAAGTAATTGATCACCATATTCGAATACTTGTAAATGTTTTATGTTATTTGGTACTAATAGTTGATGTTCATTCTTAATTGTTACACCCTCATAACTTTCTATCTTTTTCACATCTAATGATGAAGCTACTTTTTCTAAGTCATCTACTATATAATTATCCTTCCTACCTATATGTTCTATCTAGTAGTGATAAAATTAATCCAACATTTTATAGACAAGCTATTTATAAGGTCATAAGAATGAAATATTTACTATAGAATTACCTTTAATCTATTCACAAACTCATCTTGAGTCTCCTTTAATGATGATTACCTTGATTCCTTTTCCCAATGTTGTTTTAATTCCAATACTTACAACTTCATATTCACCCTTGTTGTTAGTACAAGGAAAATATAGATGAACTACCTTGAATATTTTTGGGGAATCACCTTTTACTAGAACTACTCCAACTCCTACATCTTTGGAATTACAAGAACCATTGAAATATAATTTCCATTTGCTTTCATCTTTAGATTCTTCTTTTTCCAAGTTACAAACTTCTCGAAGTGTGCAAATTCTAGTTTCAAAAGCTCTTATTTCAACGACCTTTTTCTTTCCATTTGAGGTAATTTTTTCATTTATTAAAGGCTCACTATAAATTTATATTTGATTTGACTCTTCTTTCCAAGGTAGCCACTTATGAGAGTAATCTATTGATGTGTAACCTAAGAAATTCTTATTCCAAATTCTACTCAATAAAAGACTATGTGAATCTAGTATATCTCCACTTGAATAATTACTCTACTTTTTATATGGGGTTCAAAATCAATTTATAATAGAACATTGGGATTTTGACCCACAATTTTTACTTGAATGATCTTTTTATTGGATCTTTCGGGAGTCAAACCAAGTTTTTGGCATATAGAAAGTGACATGATAGTAGATGTAGCTCCAGAATCAACCAAACAATTATGAAGATATTTGTTATTTAACTTCATTGTCAAAAGAAAAGGAGGAGATTCCTTATTAGGAGTACAATCATAGCTAGTTTTTGTTCTTTTATCAATGTTAGATATATAGATTAACTCTAATTCTCCAAGTCTCTTTTTACCTTTAATAAACTCTAAATCCTTTCTTCGTTGATCACCTATCTATAAAAATTGATGTATGCTATGTTTAAGAACTTCAATAAAATTATATTCTCCATCTCTATAAAAGTCTAGTTTCTTCATCCATTTATTAAAAGATTAATTTGAGTACTTTTCACTACCTGATCTTCTTTATATTTACTTTTCTCTCTTCTAATTGATTCAAAAGCTTCTCTCTTAGTAGATGGATTAATAATGACATTTGGAGGCCTAGAAGTAGTTAATCTTTGTTTTGATCATAAATTATATCCATTTTCTTCATTGTTATTATACTCTTCATTTGACAGTATATCTTCTTCAAGACTTGATATAGTAGAGGTATCACTAGATCCATTGTTAGAAGATTTGCTTGCGTAATGAACACTAGATAGCTCATTATCTAATTGAATATCAAGGAAGTTAGACACAACAAGATCACTTTCATCCTCATCTTCTACTAGGTGTCTTGATGGTTATGTTTTATACTTTTATTTTCTTCCTTGATTTTAACTTTTGCCAAAGCTTTTTCAAGTTTCACTACTTTGTTGGATAAATCTCTTATTAATTATCCTTTTTTAAATTCTCTACTTACTAACTCTTTCTCTATCTTAACATGAGATGGACCTAGTAATTCTTTAAGTTGAGTAAAATCTTGCATAGGAATCATCATTTTCTATTTTCTTTTTTGAGTTGTGATAATCTCTTCATTGTTCTAAGTTCAACTATTTTTCTAGTTGTATAGCTTCACTAAAAAAGTCATTCAGTGTTATCAAATTTGGAGTTTTTCTTAACTAGAGTAAGATATTAGGATTCATAGCCTTAATATAAGTATCTTTAAACATTTCATCTGATGGTCTATATTATCTTGGAAAGAGCCCACAAATTCATTAAATTTAATGTTGAAATCTCTAATTGACTCTTTAACTATTTTCTTAGCTTATATTAACCCATAATATAGTTTCTATTGATCTAATTATTGCAAAAATGGGCAAAGAAAAGACTTTTCATATCAGCCCAACTTGTAATACTATTACTTAGTAAGTTTGAGTATCAAATTTGAGCCACATCTTTTAAATTTACCATAAATAATCTAAAGGCTTGATCTTGGTGTTTAATATTTGCATGAGCTAAAGCTAACTCAAATAGATGAATGTATTCTTTAGGTAAGTAAGCTTTTCTAGGAATTAAAGGCTCACGCAAATATTTGTAAACTACCTTAGGAATATCGTTGTAGTTTTGAAATCCTAATGGTGTAACTCTTTGATAGGATTTGTCATCCTATTAGAATTCTTTTTGATTGATGAACTCTTATGCTTCTTTGACCTTCTCTTATAGACTAATAAAGAAAACATAAGGGGTGATATTCTTATCTTTCTAGTCTTCAATCCACTACTTGTTCCAAACTCAAGAACCTTATTTTGTTCTTCTTTTGCTAAGTAAACAGTCTTATAGTCAAGAATTTCTTTGGAACCTTTGAAATCTTCCAAACTATCAGTTTGTTTGGTTATGAACTAAAAATAGTATATAATGTGTAAGCCTTAGTAGCAACAAAGAATTTTTGGCATGTTAGGAATATTAGGCTTATGAATGTAGATGACATATTTTCAGCCCTCCTTCTAGTGCCCAAAGAACTATTGATGACCATTTGGGACTGCCAATGTTGGGGGCCTCCAATCTCATGAATAAGGTCACAGGATGAAGGTGTTCTTCAAACAACGTTTAGATGATTGCTAGTATTTAGCAACACCAAGGCCTAAATATCACCAAATAGACTCAATGGTTATGCAATGAACTAAACATAAGTATGTGTTTACTATTGTGAATGTTGAAATGGTTGGGTTGTATATGAAATTATTATTGACTATCATAAACATACTTTAGCTAACTTTGTCAAATATTTTGAGTTGTTGAAGGTTCCTATTTTGTCTAATCACTTAGGCTAAATAGTCCCTATAGTATGTTACTTGTAACAAATAAAATTCTACAAAAATGTTTGAGCACAATTCTACCAATCTACTCCTAATTTCCCAAAGAGAGAAAGTTCCATAAGAAAATAGAAATAGAGTAAGATTCAGTGGACTTATAAAGAGAAAGAAAAGAAAGAAAATTTGTGTGAAATCTTAAATATTTAAGCAAGATAAATTGACATGAGGAAACACTTCACAATTTATGAGTTGCAAGGTACCCCTACACTCAACCATATGAATCAAAAATGTTCATGCATGATCCGGTTGAATTTTGTGGATACGACTAGTTGTTACATCTAGATCATTATGCTTTGATCACAATTCGTTGTCTTCCCACTTGGACTAGTAGTAGCTTTGTCATGTATGGTTTAGTCCAAAGTGAGACATATGATGTTGTCTCTAATTCTATGCTACTCCTAATGATGATAAAAAGGTAAATTAGTTGAGCTAATGGATGAGGGAAAAAAAGATCTAAACCAACCTATGTGCAATGAATATCTACTCTTAATCATCCATATACATCTTGGACTTCATGAGACTACTTCTGGGATTGCCAAGCATATGTCACTAGGTGTGCCAAATAATACACTTTTGGATTACCGAGTATCTACACTTAAATGCTCATGATTAAGGTGTACACATTCTACTTAATAACAAGAAGAGTAAATAGCAATAAATGAAAACATTTTAACTAAAGAAAGTAGTAAATAATTAATAATTAAAAGTAATAATAATCTAAGTGGATGCTACAATGATGGGAGTAATTTCAATATTTATTGCTAGTCATGTAATGTATCCAAGTACATCACACTTGAACAAAGGTACTACACAATTACAAACAGTACACTATAGGAATGCATTGGGAATAACAAAATTTGAAGAAAGACTACCAAAAAGTGAAAACTAAAACTATCTTCTATTGCTACTCTTCATCTCTTAAGTAGGCTCCCAAGTGCTATATTTATAGGTCAACCTAGAGGAGACAATGTCGGATATCTGACGTTAGGTATCTAACATTGGGGCTTAACAAATGATAACTCATCATACCCCCACAACTAAATGAAAACTCATCCTTGAGTTAAAAAAAATGAGGAATAAGTTCTTTACAAAATATTGAGCAGGTATGGAATTACTGACTAACTTAAATAATAAACAAAAAATTGACTCTTTGCATGTTGCAATGGTGTAACATAAGAATGGAACACATTAATACAAACTAGAAACAAAAATTGGAAAGATCATGTCATGCCTAGAGGTGGTGGCTCTTCCATGGGTTGCTTCCCTTTGTTGCCAAGTTTTTGGAATTTGTAGTGATCAAGTAGTGCTTGCAACTTCTCCTCCACTATCGCAAGGACATGGTAGTTGTGGGAACATCTAATTTGCCTTCACATACTAAGCCATGAATTGTCATCGTTCTTCCTTGAAGTCCTTAGCCTTGTCTCTGAGTTCATGATAATCAAGCAACCTTCTACTTAGGTTCAAGGCTATGCCCTTTTGTCCTTAATAGTTGGCCTTGACCACCTCTAACTCTAAGTTTTCCACTTACAATTTTTGCAAAGCATCCTTTTGATCTACAAACTCCTTCTCATATAATGCATAGGTAATGCATAGGTGGTTGCCACTAATTTTTGTAGCTTATTTTGTAGGTGACCTACTATTAACATGGCAAGGATGACATATTTGAGGTTAGCCAACACCATGTATTCCTTCAAATATTTTATCTGCAGGTCCTTATTCTTGACTTCCACTTTATGGACCAAGGCATAGCTATCCAAAATGGGCTACCACTCAAGATTTTGTGCTAATAAGGAGCTAATATGGGCTTTGGCTATCTGAATTTCTTTTTTATTAATCTACTTATACATGCCTACTTGGTCATGGAAGTGCTCTTTTAGTTTCTCATGTTTTTTGGCCTCATTTTACCATGTACTAATTTCAATTATTGACTTTTGGTGGATAGCATGGACCTCCTCCATTGAGAGGGTTCTATTCTCCATGGCCAATCTATTAATATCTTGGTGACCCTCACCAGTTGTTCTCTTAACTAGTGGATGCATTTTTCTAGAATGTTCTTTTTCTTCTCCACTATGATCAACCTTGATTTCTCTACAGTGAGCTACTTATTCTCTTCTTGTATGGTGGTCAATGCCTTTTTGTATCCATGGGATTATGCATTAGTAGCAGAGGCATTCTAAATTGCCTTCTCTTTCTCTTGCTCAGTAGCTACTCTATCCTTAGTTAGCTTGGTAAGCTACTCCATCTAAATTGTTTGAGTTGGTCTACCATAACAAAATGGGTAGGGTTCCATTGTTTAGCTCTTAGGGTAGCTAGCTCTTTTTGTAATCTTTGTATTTCTACTTCTGCATGCTTTGTCTTAACTTCTACCATGGCCAACTTTCCTTTCATGGTGATGAGGTTTGATTGGGATGTAGTGACATCACTAGGGATGTCAAACAAGGTAGTCATTACATGGCCTATTTGTAGTAGTTAATCAAGCACATCCTCATGCACTGTAGGAGTCATTGAAGTCCCAGCCAACACTTGTGCAACTATGGCTCCTATTAGATTTTTCAGTGGCACAACATGAACATTAAATGATTCTTTGATATGATTTATAATTAACTCTACTGTGCCTGCCACATTCTTGTGTTGTAGTACCATGACTATGGCACCTTCACCAGTTTCTAGTGTTAGTTGGAAGGATGCAACATTTCCAAAGATTTGTTGTGACCATTGGAACCCTTCTCCTCCTTTCTACAGTGAGATCTCCCCTCGCATTATGTTAGCTAACACTGTGGATTGTATGGCATCATCCATAGTCTTGGAATGGTGGTGGTGGAGCTTGTGCCTATAGGTATTACTCAGGCTCACATTGGGCTTCTACTTGTAGCTCTACCTCCTACTCCACTTCTTGTTCTTCACCAAGATCTTTTCTTGGTGTTGTAGGTTTTAGAAGTTCAACAAAGGAGGCATTTTACGCCTTCTTGGGGATATTATTTGTATATCCTAGGATTCTAGTAGGCTTGCATAGCCTTTTGATTTAGTAGGAAAATGGAAGTATTGGTTTCCCTAACTTTGTTTCTTCAAACTACCATTGAATTTCAGTGAAGTAAAACTAGGGAAGATTGGTTGCAAATTTACCCATTAAAATGGTACTTCACTTGGCTACATAAGTTGATATTCAATTAAGCCCTTTGGTGGAAAAAAAGTGGTAAATCCAAATCTTGAAATATGTTCTCTCTTTTAGATTTATTTCATTATACATCTTATTCTCCTTACTGTATGCCCGTCTCAACCGCAATTTCTTAGTCTTGAGGTCAGATCTGGTTGATAGATGGGATACCTTAGTCCCTTAATTTGGTGGATTGAGAGCCATAGCAATAGCTTTGACTAAATAGAAGACATTCACTCCACAGATGTTAACGATGATGCCCTCATCTTTATTGTGCTAGAACTAATGGGTTTCACCTAGGTACCTGTTGGCACATTTTTACCATTTCATGGAACAGGTGGACTTATTTGCAAATGGTGAGGTACAGAATGCTAATGAACTGAAATTATTCAAGGAGGATTATGGTCTTTCTTGTAAAGAATTCTGCAACAGTTAATTAACCATGAAGTTGGAATAGAAATGAAAATGTTGCTGAATTGAATGTTTTGAAAATCAAGGGATAATGACATTGCAATTGGGAATGTTGGCATGAGGGTTTATCTAGAGTCAAAAGAAAATGGTGTATCAATTGTAGATATCTCTCTAGCTTATGATAGAGTAGCTCTAGTTACTTTTTCTGTAATAAAGTGCAGAGAAGATGAATATGGAATCGGCCTTGATATAACTGGGATTACATTCGAGGTGCCACAAATTAAAATGTGAGAGTACAACTCCACTTATGCATCCATTTGTATACGCATACATATATTTATATATCAACCCATGCATCAAATCCATGGTTATTATCTCTACTACTATGATATAAATAACAATAAAATATAATATTGATTTAAAAAGGGAATTTATGCAACAATTGTTCAAAGTCCTATGAGAATTGAACACTTGTCAATTGAAATGGTGGTTATAGCCATCACAAAGGCCACGTGTCAACTGCAACTTGTTTCTCTCCATGGTGAACACTTGGTAACTAAATGAAGACACTTGGCAACTGAATGAAGACACTTGGCCATGGAATAGGACACTTGTCCATTGTAGCTTTTTTATCTCTATGGTGGTTACAACCACCCAAAATTGTTGTAACTTACCTAACTTGTTGGGCAAGTAACCTCCTAACTTTTTGGGCAAGTAATCTCCTAATTGGTTGGCCAAGTTACTTGGGAGAGAAGTTAGGTGAGATATTTTTGAATATGTAACTTCCCTACCTACCTTTGAACCCTATAAAAAGGCTTCAGGGGTCAACGGGAGAAAATCATCACTTCTCTCACATCACACAAAGAAGATTTGTAAAGAAGATTGTTTGCAAGATGGCTTGCTAGAATAAAGATTTCAGCCTCTTTGTCATGGTCCTGTGAGTTATGCATTTCATTTTTTGTTTTGTTTGAATTGTCTAGCTAGTGGTTTATATAGTATCATCCTTGGCAAGTAATTTTGGGATTTTTAGATTGCTCTTATTGTTCTTGTTGCCCGATAGAAATTTCTATTAAAATTTTGCCATAGAAGCACTTTTGTTTAAAAGCCTTGAGAGCATTTTAGTAGTAAATTTTGTTATTGTGCAACATGTGGGAACTGCTATTGGGATTGTTGTAAGAGAGCCTCTGTTTGTAGTCACGCCGTTGAACAGTTCAGTAGACGAGAGGGTTCAGAAAATCTTTGGTATTTTGATGGGACCAGAATAGCTTCTTTTTATCTTTAGAGTGAATTTCCGTGTTATTTCAATCAGAAATTGTCAAGTCTTTTAAAGGTTCTGTTTGAATGCAATCGTTGACATCTATTATCTAGTCAAAATGGAGTCTCGTACGTGGTAGTTTACGCAGCAATTTTTGGTAGCATAGTAGGATTGTCTTGAAGATATTGCTTGTTTGAGCCTTGGAAGTTTGAACAATTCGTAGATATTGAATTTGGGATAGCTTTATTGCGAAGTGTTTACTCGTGTCATTTTACCTTGTTTAAATATTTGAGGTCTACACAAATCTGCTTTCTTTTCTTTTCTGCTTATTTCCATCGAATCTTGCTCTATTTCTAGTTTTCTTGTGGAACTATCTCTTTCTCTGGGGAAAATTAGGAGTAGATTGCGGAGTTGTGCTCAAATGTTTTTGCAAAATTTTATTTGTTACAAGTAGGTATTATAAGGACCGCGTAGACTAGGCAGTTGAACAAAATAGGAAATTTTCAACAACTCACAGTACTTGGCAAAGTTGGCTGAATCTCTTTAAAGTAAGTCATTTGTAGTTTACACACAACGCAATCGTTACATTTCTCACAACCGCACGCCGCAACAGCACACACACATACTCACATTAACTACTGAGTTTATTTGGAGGTATCTGGGCCTTGGTGTTGCCAGAGACCAGCAGGCACCTAAATCCTATTCGAGGACACTCGTTGGCGGTCGCGTCCCAAACGGTCGCCAACAGTACCATTCACCATTTTCTAACAAGATGGGCCAAAATGGGGATACCTTAAGTTGCATCTAAACTACTTTTGGAGCAAACTCCATGAATTGACCAAAATTCATTTCCATAATGATTGAAGTCAATGTGGACTTTCCTAAAGTGGCAATAAGGAAATTGGAAGGAAATGTAAGACATTATTCCTACTTAGGAGCTTATGGTTTTACAACCTTTCCTTAGGCTGATTGCCTAGTAGTAGGAGCCCCTTATTGAATGCTAAAGGATTGGGCTTCCTAGTTTGTATGTTCTGCATGTTTGCATCACTAACCTCAACCACCTCATGGATGCTTAGTGGCTCTTTGCGATGGTTCACCTTCAGCACCTCTTTTTGGAGCTGTAGTAATTGAAAAAATTGGAGGTTGAAATAGTACATAGAGAGGTCTATGGTCACATAGCCTTGACCCCACATCTAGGGCCTACTAGGAATGGAGGTAGGATGCCGAGAATAGTCTTGTTGATTGAACTGAGAGTTACAAGTGTTATGATGAAACAAGTGTTAAGGATTTACATAGTATTTGCAATGTCCACAATGTCCACGAGGGTGAGCATAGTGAAGGGTCATGGTGCAAAAAGAGGGTGCAAACATGTGAAAGTATGTAGAAATAACGAAAAATGTGAATAAAATGCTAGAATGTGAAAGAAAATGTTAAAAATGCACATGATGTAAAAAAGAGAGAGAGTGGTACTACCCCAAATGGGGGTGGGGGGGGGGGGGGGGGAGCATCGTTGATTGCAAAGAAAAGCTTAGGAGATATGAGGTGTACGAACAAGCATAGTAAGTAGCATAGTCACAGTCTTAGGGTTTCTTGGCTATAAAAACTAATATTTGGTATGGAGGCTAAGCCTGCTGGGTTTGCTGTCATGGTGTCCTACAGGCTACAGTGATTGATGGTGTGTTGGGCTATATGTAATGACACTGTTATGGTGTGCAACGGTGTCTACCTAGAATGCCAAGTGCACTCTAAGTTTGCTAAATTCTAGAATGCTAATCGATTGCTTCGAATGCCAACCTTGCTTTTGGTTTGTCAACCCCTAAAATATGAGGCACGAGGATATTTATAGGGATAGGGTTAGCATGAGTCTTGAATTGGGCACCATGTGGTAGAGGGGTAGTAGGGACTACACCAGTCCCAACTACGTTCCCATTAAAGAAAATGGTGTTCTACTGGTATGCTCCAATGGACCTTGTGAGATTGCTAAACTATGACTATGCTGCCAAGGCTACATGTGCGAGTGCCAAACAAACTACAAGGTACCTAAAAATAATGCAAAATAGTGTAATTTTCGAGACTATGCTCTAGGGCTACACTGTTTACTCTCTCAAGTGGTGTTGAGCATAGGTATAATTTAGGGGCAAATGGGGGGTGCAAAAGAAATGAAAATTACTGATCTTGCTTGTTGAAGGAATGTTGGAGCTAAGATGTAGGTTGGTGTTGTGTTGTGGGGGCTTTTGGGGGTAGTTCTACTTGACTATACTCTAGAGCATAGTCTAACAGTTAGACATTTTTCCAAGAGATGAGGTCTAATGTAGACTACACTAACTATATTGTAGAGTGTAGTCCTGGTAGGGAAAGCGTAGCCTTGACACTAAGAAAAATCTAGCAAAAATTAATATCTTTATGTAGGCTACACTAACTATGCTCTAGAGCATAGTAGAAAGTGTAGCCTCAAAAGTTAGAAAATCTGCAAAACCATTTTTTCCATCCCAAGCCAACTTGATAGCCTATGGCTTGACACTTTGGCAAATTTGCAAAACTGGCCATTTCTGTGCTAACTACACTAACTATGCTCTAGAACTTAGTCCTAGTAGGGAGAGCATTGTCAGGACACTTAAAAAATTTTGTAGCTGTTGTCAACACTTAAAAAAATTATTCAAATCTGGACTATTTGTGTCAATTATGTTGACTATGCTCTGGAGCATAGTCCCAGCAATGGGAAGTGTAGTCTCAACACTTAAAAAACTTTATCAAGTTTTGACACTTAGAAAAATTTGAAGTTAAGACATGGGAGCCCAAATTTGGTGGTCTTTCATTGGCCCTTCTTTGTTAACATCTAGAGGAGTGGCCCAAGAGACACCAACAAAGAACACAAAACACCATAGTAGGCTTGGCACCAACATTTCTCATTAGTACCCGATTAGATGTTGCATCATCATGCTTAAGAGTGCTAAGGGTAATGATATGATGGGGCAAAGAATGTAGGAAATGTATTAAGGGATAACAAGAAATGAAATGCAAACACTGTAATGCTGTAAGATGTAGAGTTAGCATGACTGATGGTGATTATGGCACCAAGGTGGCTTGTCGCCAAAACAATGATCTCTCATCAGAATGCTTATGAGAGAGTCAACATCTATGACATCAAAATATCTTACCCTTGAAATCATGACCTCTTGTTAGAGTACTTATGAGAAGGTCGATGCAGATTTAGGGTTGAATTGGTTGCGAAATTGCAGCTTTGCTAATATTCCCTCGGGACATGTTTTGCTCCTATTTTTTTTTATTTTTTATGGTTGCAAAAAACTTTCTTTGGGTTTTGCACATTACAAGATGTTAGCTACATGATGCTTTTTATTAGGTGGGCTATATGCCACCTAACGAGCTTAGCTTTAGTGCAACTATGTTGCATCTATAGGATAGGTGTTTCTTCCCTAGGAAGAGTTACATTACATTCGCTTGGGCTTTGACCTGCCCATAAAGGCTCCCCATAGGATGAATTTCTTTATATTTGCTATGGGTTTTGTAGTTGACATAGAGGGTGTTGTGTGCATCAAAGAGATTGCAAGTTTGGTGATGTAGGAGAAGGGTGGGAAAATGCAAGGTAAATAGGGTGAATGCAAGTAGGCTATAGCAGGGGATGTGATTACTTAAGTGGCTTGGCTAGTTCAATCATGCACATTAGAGCAATGTGATGACTTTCTGTTGTGATGAGATGTGTCTCTACATGGCCACCTCTAGGGATTCATCTTGCAAACACAATGAAGAGAAAACAAGAAAAAAATCACATAACATGATATGAGAGTAAACTATTGGATGCGAGTGTGATGTAAATGCTACAATAGCTAAACCAATTGTAAGATCTTGAGGAGCTATTGTAGGAAAACCAATGTTGGCACTTGAGCAAGAAGGCTATAAAAGCTCTAGCAGCCACACTGGTGATGAGTGCTCAAGTAATAATAAGATCCTGATAGAGTTAGTGAGATGATAGGGGCCCTAATGCTACCACTACTCTAAAGGGTTGTGCTAACGATGAGAGCTCTAAGAAATAATGAAATACCTAAGGCTAGTAATGCTACCTACTAGTGCAGCCTAGGGTTGGTAGTGCTGGTGACCATGGAAAGAGCCCTAGAAGATCATGGAAGGAGCTTTGGAAGGTCAGCAAAATGTCCAAGGGAATTTTTGGAAGATCAGCAAAATGCCAGAGTGTGGTAACATTGCAAATGTTCCAGAGATCTTGTTTGATGATAGGAAATCATACTGGAACTACAGTTCCCCTACCCTACTCACTAGATGTGGGTAGATGGCATGGAGTCAAAATTATTATCACTCGTCTATAGAACTATGTGTATTGAACTACAAACCTAATTTAAGGTCCTAGCATACCATATGCTTTGCTAGTTTAGAGTCCTAGTAAACCGTGGGCCCAATTTAAGGTCTTGGTAGACTATAATGTACTAGTTTATAGTCCTAGTAGATTACTATGTGCCAATTTAACATCATAGTAGATGGTGGATGTTGTGCTAGTTTAACGTCATGACTCAAAGATGGTTTATGCTAATTTATAGTCATAGTGGACTTTGTTGTACTAATTTATCGTCATAATGGACTATTCTATGTCAATTTATAGTCATAGTGGACTTTGCTATGGTAGTTTATAATCATAGTAGACTATTTTGTGCTAGTTTATAGTCATAGTGGACTATTTCTTACCTTGCTTTATTGGTGATGAGGCATTGTGCGCTAGGCATAGTACAGCTTCAGATATAAGTGGTTTACTAAATTGGAAAATTCATTGCCATTATGGTTAGCAAGCTTGAATGTTCCATTTTCATAAGCCTTGATGACCAAAAAAGGCCCTTCCTAGTTGGCTGAGAATTTGTCCGTGGGTTCACGAATGGCCTTGAGGACTAAGTTACCTTTTTTGATTAGGTGTTGATACTAATTGTGACAATGTTTATGTTGTTGCATTTGTTGATATCACTCAATTTGACCAAGCATTTGCATGCGCTCCTCCTTTATCAAGTTGAGATATATGATTCTCAACTTATTATTTTAAGCCTTGTTGATGTAGCTTGAGAGGATTACATGGAGCGATAGGACCTAAAATTCAAGAAGCAAGATGGCTTTAGACTCATAAACTAGATTGTATGTCATCTTACCTATTGCAGTTCTTTGTGTCGTGTGGTTGGCCTAGAGTGCATAGATCAGCTACTCATGCCATCACCATTTGCTATTGCTAAGCATCTTCTTTAAAAAAGATTGATGATGACCTTGTTTTTGGCTTCTGCTTGGCCATTTTTCTATAGGTAGTAAGGTGACGAAAAGGAATTTTTGATTTCGAAACATTTGCAAAAGGCTTTGGTCTCAACACTACTAAATTATGGTCCATTCTCTGTGACTATGGTCATGGGTAAACCAAAATGGGACACTATGTTGTTGAGTACGAATTTGTAGGCCTACTACAATGTAGTCTTCCTAAGTGAAATAGCTTCAACCCACTTTGTAAAATACTTAGTAATGGTTATAATGAATTTTTTCCCTACAAAGGACGTGGGAATTATTGGTCCTATGATATCCAACCCCCAACATTGGAATAGTCACATGATCTACATTGTATGTAGTTTAGTGGGTGGCATGTGCATTAAGTTACCATGTTATTGACATGTGTCACATGTTGATGAGTGGCAAGGTACCCCTATGTCCAACCATACAAATCTCAAAGTGTTCATGCATGATTTGGTCAAATTTCTAGGACTTCATCATTTCTAGTGCACTAGCCCTCTAGGAAGTGAATCTAGCCTTAAGATCAATCATTGTCTTCCCAATTACACTTATGATGTTCATTGGTATGATTAAATGTAACTAAGGCATTCAATTTTTATCATTTTTTATGTTTTATAAGTTGGTGCTCAAATGTAGATAAAGGTAATTTGATTAACTAATCTAAATTAATTATTTTACTAATCCTAACATCAATATCCATTCCCACTTTTTGTACATGTCTTGAACCCATGTATCCACCACTAGATGACTAAGCACTATGCTACTAGGCGTATGAAGCAATAACACTATTGGGATTACCAAGTGAATACATGTCACGCTCGAAGTGGTCATACTTATGTATTTAATCTATCTAGCTTAATAACCTCATTAACTTAATTGATAAAAAATATTTGTAAAATAATTGAGAAAAATTAACAAATAATTGAAAACATAATCTATTCAAAGTGTTCCTTTATGGTGTGAAGCTTATTGGAGAAGATCAAAAAATTGAACAAGAAGTTCCTTTATGGTGTGAAGCTTATTGGAGAAGATCAAATGGTCCTAGGCAATAGTTGTTCCTGAGGCTCTAAGGGACCCTCACAGACTTCACATACTGGCAGTGGTTAAGGAGGCTATGGTTGTCCTACTATTTCTATGACTTCAGGTGGGAGGTGGAAAGCATCTAGCAGTGCTTTCATTTTCTCCTCCTTACTCCTAGGATCATGCAACATCCATGTAGCTTCCCCAATGTGGGTTGGAACAAGCAGATCCTATGGACATGGGATCACTGGAAACAGCTCCTTGTCATTAACGAACTAGAAAATGAATTGTTTATGTTTAATGTTAAATGCTCTCACTATGTTCTTCAACTCCTAGTAGTCATTCATTCATCTAGCTAGGTCCTTAGCAATGGATTGTTGATTTGTGAATCATCCTTTGAGAGCTTTGAGTTTAGTGTTAGCAATCTCAAGCTTTTGCTTGGTGTCCTTGTGATGTTTGAACTCAGCCTCATATAGCAAATATGAGTTAGCAACTTATTTCTCCAATTCCAACCATAGTTGTTTGGCTCTCAGCATTGCTAGGTTTGCATAATGGAGATTGGCCAACTCCATATACTCTTTCATTTTCTTGATCTGCAACTCCTTTAAGTAGATCTCTGCTTTATTGTGGGTGTCAATCCCATCAAGAATGGGCTACCACATCTCTCTTCCTTGCTAGATTTTCTAGAGGGTTTCATTCACTTTTGTCTTTTCCATTTGGATTTTTTTTCATTAATTTCCTTTTGTAAAAAAATTTGGACCTTGTAGTGGTTTTTCACTCTCTCAAATTTGAGAGCTTCATTCTTCCAAGTGGTGATCTCGATGATAGACTTTTGTCACAAGGTGCGTACCTCCTACATTGACAACTTGTGGTTCTTCGTAGCCAATTTTCTTAGTTTAGTATTGACCCTGGAAAGCTGCTCTTATTGTTGATGAATGAACTCTTGCATTTGATCTCTCTGAGCATCAACATTTCATGGGTGATGATTTTCATGGTCAATGCTTCATTTTCTTGGTGCATCTGATTCAAGTGCTTTTTGATTAAGCATGTTTCAGCTTCTACCACACACTATTTGAAGATGGCCATTATTGCTTCCTCCTTAGCCTTTTGAAATCATTCTTGAAGCTATTTGATAGCTTCATCTATTGTCATTACTAGGCTAAGGATTACTTATTCTATAAGTCAGGCATGAAGTTTAGCAATCTATGTGGCCAAGCATTGATTTTGCTCTTGGGATGTTTCAAAGTTTCCCCTCTAAAATGATGCATTTGCCCCTTCCATTCAATAGCTTCAATTGAGTTCTAATGATGTTCTATGGAAGATCAAAGATGTTTGGAGTTGGTTGCTTGGTTCCTACTCGTTATTCCACCAATTGTTTGTTGTAGGCTATGTTCAATTTCTTGTTGACCATGCCTGTAGATATCTACACATCTTGGAGTGTAGATATATCAAGTATAGACACCACGGGTGCATTCAGGGCTTTAGCTACATGGTTAGCTACCACTTCTACTACTATCTTCTACCCTTGGTGCTACATCACCAAGATAGTTGCCTCTTCACCTTCATCCAACCTCATTGAGAAAGTGGCAGCATTCCTAGAGATTTATGGTAATAGATGGTGTGTTGCTACTAACACCATCACCTCTTGAGCATTGGGATCTGACCTCCAAGGTAGCTACATTCTTTGGATATAGAAAATGGGAACACCTCTCTCCATTTGGCTAACTTCTCAGGCCACCTCATTAAGGTGACTCATCATTGGCCAAGACATATATGGATCTATCCCACTTGTTCCTGCTTATTGCTCTTATTCACTGAAGGGCTATTCTTGGATTTTTTGCAGATGCTCAAGGACTACATGGGCCTTCAATGTTATCTTTTGAGTGGGTGGTGGTGGCAGCAGCTACTCTTCTTGAGTGGTTGTTGACATCTTATCTTTCATGATTTTTACCCATGAGCCCAAGGAAGCGTGCTTGAGAGTATCATTCGAATACTGAATAATGGTTGTCCTTTTGCAAAGTTTTCTGATAAGGCATGGAAAAGGTAGGGTCTTCCTTCCACATTCATTCTCCTTGAAGAGCTTCTTGATCTCCAAATAAATCAACTATGGAAGGTTAATGAGAAATTTCCCACTTAGAGCGATGCATGCTTGGGTAAAGAAAGCAGTCACCTTGCCTTGCCTCACCATGGGATTGAGGTGATAGGCCACAATCTTGGAATAAATCTGCTCCATTGGTGCAAGCAAACCATACTCCTTATGGTCCACCCTATAGCATTGCAAGGTCCATTTCCTTTTTTCCTCTATATCACCTTTTGTTAATATCTCAGCCAACTATGTTCCACTATCTGGAAACCATAATGCGTGTGCAATAGCCTCCACCAAGTAGGACACTTGAATGTCCTTGATTTTTATAATGGACCTTGGCCTTTGGCCATTCTAGAAAAGATATGTCTTTCCTAATTATGATTTTCCACTGGACATGATGACTAGCCACATAGGAGAGGCTTGTAATTATGTCTTGACATTCTCTAGAGCTTTTTCCAAAAATGTCCTAAAGTTTATCTCTTAAAGAACTAATCTTTGGATTTCTTGGGACATGATGATGTTTAGGAAGGCTTGAGTCAGAGTGACCTCAAGCCTTGGCACAGGTCTAGGTGCTTCTCCTCATTGGGATTATTTAGTACGCACTTCTTCCTCTGAAATTTGTTGAACAGATTCCACTATGGGTTCCTCACAAAGAGGTCTCATTGCATGGGTTACCTCTTGTTGTTCTTAGCCTTGTTCTTGCTGGCCCCTTCTAGCTCTAGGTCACTTCTTCCATCATTGTGAGGGTTCTCCTTCCTGTGGACACTTTTCTTTGGGTGCCATCTATAATCACAATAAGACCATGGATTAACAATCATTATGTAACCTTAAAATAATTAGGATACCTTAATCCTTGAGGATTGTTACACTTGGCTAAGTTGTGATTATGGTTGATTTAATGAATTTAATTATTATTTATTTTGTGTTATTATCAATAATTCATCTTGGAGGTTATTGGAAGGGTTAACTTAGAAAAATTTGATGTTTATATATGGTTAAGGTTATTAACCCTCTAGGGGTGTTAGGAAAAGTTTCAATTTTTTTCATCAATTTTTCATTGGAAACCTTAAGGTTTGTGGTCCCCACAATAAAGATCTTACATTTGGTAAGTTTAGGATCAAAAAATGATATGATTTGGACAAATGATTTCAAAGTTATGGGCTTTGGAAGGTTTTAGGCTCTGAAAAATTACAAAAATTCCTCATGTGTTATGACTAAATTGCAAAAAATTCCAAAGTGTTTAGTGGTATATATAGTATTTTTGCACTGCATTGATGAGGCCTCGTCAATTTGGTCAGCTACATCGATGAGGCCTTGTCGACATAGCTATTCACCACCATTGACTTCTATTGACTTTGGTCAAACTTTTAAAATACGAGTTTTTCAATGAAATTAGGGTCAAATGAAAGCTTAGAAGACTAAGAATAGTATGAAATCATGAGAAGAGGGTGTTGAATTTTATAAATATGAAAAAATTAATAAAAATCAATTTAATGGATGAATGCAATGAAAGATTAAGGAGTACTGAGTGGTTTACACAATGGAAAATATGAAATATAGGATTGTAGTGATGTCAAAGGTAAGGAACCTTAACTAATCAAGCCAAAAGCTATGTAAGTGGGTCCTCCTCATAGTAGGATCATGCTATTTTTGCCCTTGCATAACCTCAACTAAGGGGTTCATGGGCCCCATAGTCGATTTAATGATCATGAAAAGTTAAGGACCAACCTGAAAGAACCCACTCAAGAATCCCAACACATTAGGCTAAGATGTAAAGCATAACATAGAACCCAGTAGTGAGGTGAATTATGGTAGCATGAATGCATGATAGAGAAGGTGGAATGGAGTTTTAAATTGAGGTCATAAGAGGTCCCTTGTGAAATTTGTGGTTAAAATGACCTAAAAAATTCCATCCCTAGTCCAAAACAAAACCATCCAATTTTAGTGACTTTGCATTGCCACTCTAAGACTGATCCCACTCACTCGAGACACAAGAGTGCTTCTACAAAACAACCACTATTCCATAGAGAGAAGAAAGAAGAAGTAGGAAGTAAGAGAGAGGGCCTTAGTTAGAAGGGACAGTTAGGCATATGTGCATGTCATTCAAGTCTCATAACTAGTGCTTATAGCCCTTTTATTTGTCTAAGGGATGTGCTTTGAATTTTGATTATTATTTTTTGAATGATGGGAACCACACTATGCAAAAATGTTATTTGTCTTCCTATGATTGGGTGGTATGGAATGGTAAGAAGTCCATGAAAAGCACTCAAGCAAGAGGAAGAGTACAAAGAGTATTGAGTCCCCTTGAAGTCACACCCTTTACAAACCTTTGGATTCTTCCTAATTTCGAAACAACCTAGGTTACCAATTGATTAAAAGTTTTTTTTAATGGAAGGGAATTCAAATTTCCAGAACAACGAAAACCATAGAGTTCATTGGATGGGTAGATGACGTGGATTCACTGCCTATTCCACGAAAAATAAACCATGTCAAAGTCATCAAAGATCAAAATTCAAAAATAGAACCAGACATCAATAATCACATATTAAGCATAAATCATCATTAGTAAATAGCAGCAGCAACATTGTGTCCTATGATAATAAAGTAGATTTATTAGTAAAAATGAGAAAATATGATGCTTAAAAAAAAGGAAAAAAAATAATGTAAAATATATAAGAAAGTTTAATATAATTAAGAAAGTTAAAAGGTACTAAAAATGGTATAAAATTAGAAAAATTTGAAAATAAAAAATTTGTAAAATAAAAAATGTAAAAAACAAAAAGGTGGAAAAACTGAGAGGCCATGATAATGGTCATCATGAATGGCCATATTTCCCATGACTGAGCTGGAGGAAGGAGATCTAAAAAATAGAATGTGGTTGTCTATTTGTTGAGGTGGTAGTTACACTGGCCAGTCTTGGTTCTAGGAAAGGTTTAACTTATTGGATATTGGCCAAATACTTTTTATTTGGGTTGTCAAGTTTGTAAATTATCATGGCCCCAAAGGGAAAGGTATGATCAATTATATAAGGTCCCTCCCACAACATTTGGAATTTTTTATTTTGGGGTATAGGCATGGGGTTCTAGTAAAGAACCTTATCTTCATGTTAAAGGTTTACTTTCTTGATTCTAAGGCCATGATGTTATTTGCTAAATGCCTTGTTCACCTCATTCAAGGATAGGGCCATTAGGTGATTTTTATCTAGGATGTTCAGATTGATCAATCTTTCATTTTGTGCTAAACTTAGGTCAAGGTTTAGATCACAAGTTGTTGAGAGTGTACAGAGCTCAGATTGAATTGGAAGCATTGGAAGTTTCCTATACACTAACTCATAGGGAGAATATCCAATAGGAAGTTTCCAAGTTGAATGATAAGCCCAGAGAGCATTATTAAGTTTTGTACTATAGTCCTTTCTATATTTGCTAGTGGTTCACATTAGTATTTTTGTAATCTCCTGGTTGGTTACCTCTGCTTGACCATTGGCTTGGAGATGGTAAGGTGTTAATTTATGTTCTAGCCCCAAGTGTTGCATTAATTTTCTAATTGTGGTAATTTTGATATGAGTTCCATTATCATAAATTAGTGAATGCGGCACCCCAAACCTATTCACGATATTTTGTTGGATAAACTTGGCAATAGTGGATGATGTAAAATTAGTAACAGTTACTAATTTTTCCCATTTTGTGCAATAGTCAACTACTACGATAATATACGCCTTCCTATTGGACATGAATGTGATGGGATCAATGAAGTCAATGCCCCATATGTCGAAAGGTTACAGTGGTTGAATCCACTGTTGAGGACCTTCCATGTAAGTGATCATCCCCCTGTCACATTGAAAATGTTCAAAAGACTTGAAAAATTGGTGGGCATCCCTAAATATTTCATGGCCATGCATCTCCCTACATAGTGGCCATTGCAAGTTCCTTCATGAGCATCCTAGAGAACACATAGTTGATCTTCGTCAGGGACATACCAACGGATTAGGCCATCGACACACACATTGTAAAGGCATCCATTGATCTCCATGAAGTATTTAACTTGATGAAGAAATTTTTGATTTTTCCTAAAATCCAAGTCTTGTGGCATCTCTTGAGTGAGAAGATATGTGAGGATTCCATTATACCATATTACTTTTTTAGGCTTTTGTTCACTTATTGCTCTAGTAAAGAGGAGTTCATCTAGAAACTGATTAGAGAGTAGGCTCTCCTCCTCTTTTTTATCCCATGTTAGGTGAGAAAGGTAGTCAGTGATTACATTCTCAGTCCCTTTTTGATCTACCATAGTAAGATTGAATTCATGCAAGATCACAAGCCACCATATAACATGAGGGCTCACTGTCAGCTTATTCATGAGGAAGCGAATTGCATTGTGGTCGATATGTACAAATACCTTATAACCTAGCACATAATGTCTAAACCTTTTGAGCATGTACACCACTATCATTAATTCTTTCTCCATAGTGGTGTAATTTAATTGTGCCCCCACAATGCTTCTACTTGTGCAGTGGATATAATATGGACATTTCTTATTGTCCAGCTACGTGAGCACTGCTCCCAAAGCATAGTTAGATGTGTTTGTCATGATATGGAATGATTTGGACCAATCTGGTGCCCATAGGGTTGGTGTTTCTATGACTTTCTCCTTTAATTATTGAAATGTGTGTTCACATTTCTTGGTCCAAATGAAAGGTGCATCCTTCTTTGTAAGTTCTATCAATAGCTTTGCAATCTTAGAGAAATTCTCAATAAACGGTTGATAATAACCAGTGTGTCTAAGGAATGACCAAACATCTTTAATGATCTCTAGTTGGCATGTTATTCCTTAGATAATCCTTATCTTTTCTGGGTCTACCTCAATCCCTTTCTATGAAATTCGGTGCCCTAGCACAATGCCTTCTTGGACCATGAGATGGCTCATTTTCCAGTTGAGTTGTAGGTTTGTCTCTCCACATCTCTTTAGTACTTACTCAAGTAGGTCCAAAGCTTGCTCGAATGTAGCTACATAGGTGGAGAAGTCATTCATGAAAACTTCAACACCACTACTAATTTTTTGTTGAAAGATACTTAGGATCAAGTGTTGAAATGTTGCAAGGGCATTGCATAAGCCAAATGACATCTTACAGTATGCAAAAGTCCCCCAAGGACTCATGAATGTTGTCTTGGCTTGGTCTTCTAATGTGATTTGGATTTGCTTATAGCCACTATAACCATCCAAGAAACTATAATAACAATGCTAAGATATGGTATTTAACACTTGATCTAAAAATGCCAAAGGAAAATGATCCTTAAATGTTTCCATATTTAATAGCCTAAAGTCGATGCAAACCCATCCATTGCCATCCTTCTTTGGTACTACTATGAGTGGGCTAACCCACTTACTATCAATGATTGGATAGATGAACCCCACCTTGAGGAGTTGCTCTATCTCCTCTTTGATGATTTGTTTTAATTTGGGATTCAACCACATCTACTGCTGCCTTTTAGGCTTCATGGCTGGTCAAAGTAGATGCAATGTTGGCATATCCTTGGATCGATTCCTGTTAGCTTTGGATATGACCAAGCAAAGGTTTTTGAACATTTATTCATCACTTTCAACAACTTTTCTTTTTTTTTTCAAGAGAAAATTTGGCATTAATGATGACTGGTTTACCATTCTTTAAAAATGCATACTCCATACCATGAGAGGTGGTAGTTTCTAGGACTTGTACATATCATGGGAGATGAGGCTAACTCTAGAACCAAAGTCAAGAAGATCTTTGCATGGCTCTTGTCCAGTAATTTGTAGATAGATGAGTGGACTTTTTTGAATCAAATCTTTTTGTAGAAAGGTTTCTAGCCTTAATCCAATCAAAAATAGCATGGGTTAACATTACAATGTAGATCCTAGGTAGCACTTGGTTTGAAGGGCACTCGAAGGTATTTGATGTAAAGGATGAGGATATTGGAGATGTAGGGAAATCATCCTGAGTAGGTTGTGAGGACTGGAGAGGACTACTAGGTAAGAAGAAAGGTTGTTTCCTTGATCAATTATTTGAACCACTTGGTTGAAAAATTTCTTGTGACTATACAACCTTTGTAGCATTTTGTTGTTGCGATTGTGGAGGAATTTCACCTTGCATTGATGGAATAGGAGGTAACTGAGTTGAAGGTGGAGGTGTAGGTGTAGGGGGATATGGAGGATGATAAGGATATAGATATGGATTTTCCCCTCAAGTAGATGTTGAATGTGTTTAGTGGTACTTTGGAGGGTAATAGTGATGTTGGAATGATGCATGACTCGTAAAACTTCTAAGGGAGATAGGCTGCTGAACATAGTACTTGTATGGATCTAGTTGCCTATAAGAGTACTTATACCTTGGTAGTGACATTCCCCATAATTGTGGTTGATACCATTATTAGTATTGTTCATACAATTGTGGAGGGGCTCCACTTAGGTAGTAAGCTTATTTTTTGCTAGTGGAACTGTCTTGGACTACCTTAAGGGTAAGGCAATCATCTTGGAGCTTGCCTATGTGCTAGGCGAGGATTCAATGTGTACACTCCACACTCTTGTAAGTGTGACACCATAGGGCAACATCCCTTTGGATGTTCATATTGATAGATGTCACATTTAGTTTCATCATTAGAGTTAAACTTCACAACTTCCTCTACTACAACAGCTTTGCGATTACCTCTTTGGTAGGCACGTGTAGCTTCTTTTCACCTCCTACAATTATGATCACTATGTTTCTCTTTGGATTCTTCAACAATCTTTAAAGTGGTTTGAAACTTTTCATCCAAAGAGTATCATAACTTGTCAACCTTGGCTAAAATATCATAAACAGATTTTTGGATGGGCAAGGTCTTTTTGTTTAGCACTTCATCAAGTGGTGACTCCTCCTCATCACAAAATTGAACATCTCATTTTCTAATGGAAGTGTCCCTATTATGTTCTTTAGCACTTTCCTTCTTTCAAAGCTCACCTTCTTATTTTTCTACCTACTCAATTAACCTTTGGACCTAATGAGCTCTCATTTCAAACAATCCTCCTTAGGCATACATCCCAAGGGTTCTTCTTGTTTCTGCTCTAAGCCCATCTATGATGTGGCAAAGTTATTCCCTCTGAGAGTAACTATGGCCATAGCATCGATGTAGGAGTGAATCGTATCAGACCATGGTAGCATCCAAGGGTTCATGTGCTCCTTGTTTCCAACCTTTGATTTTCCTTCTCAAGTTAGACACTCTAGAGTATGTCTAGTATTTTTCATTGAATAGTTCTAACATGGTACTTCATTTTTGGATAGATTCCTACTCTAAGGACCAATACCAACTTTCAGCTTCTTCACTGAGTATCTTTGGAAAAAGCTTGAGTTTCTACCACTCATTATTTATGTTCTATAAGGCACAGGCATCTTGAAAAACTTATATATATGTCTACAGATCAAAATTGTATCCCCCTCAAATATTATGATATTGTTCATGTCTAGGCACTTGATCCAACTATCCTTTATATGCTTGGTTGGGATTTTCATTGCCTCCACAATGTTGAGCATACTTTGAGTTGCTAATAAAGGTTCATCATCATCGCTACGTTGATTACACCAATGATGGTTTTAGCCACTCAGTTTTAGTGGCCTTCATAGTCATTATTATTTTGTCAATCACCTTCATCATGGTTGTTTCGATAATAGCTTTCATGAGAACCTTGAGATAAAGAGGAATGTTTGAAATTAGATAAAGAGGATGAATAGGAAGGTGAACTGCCACCACCATTATTCTTACACTTATTATGATCACCATCCTTAGATCCCTTATTATTACGATGTGTACTCGAGTCCCTACTTTGTCTATCACTCTTTCCTGACCCTAGTTTATGAATAGTCAATCGCATGGTCAGATTCACACCCTCGCCATCAATAACAGGGGGTGGAGAATCTTCATGTTGAGAACCTTCCAAGGGAGGATCCTCATTGTCTTCTTAATCTAGTAGGAGCAAGGGGTTAGTGTAATGTTTCCCCTTTGTAGCTTCATGGAGTTTCTCTTGACATTTATCTTTCTTACATTGTGTTTTAGTGGGACAATATTTTTGAGTGTTGTATCTATCCACAACATATTCTTCATGAATATCTGCTATGCCCAAATTCTTAAGGGTTTTAAATAGCATTCTAGGCATAGATCTATTTGGTGGCAAGATGATGTTGCCCTCTATATCATGCCATTTCATTTGTTTATCCTGATGTAGGAAGAAGGTGAAATTTAGCACAAACTCATTTGCATGAGTGTATACCACCTTGTATTCTTGTGGGACCGATGGTTTAGTATCTTCAAGCTTGTGAGAAGAAGAAGACATTTTGCAAAACAAAATGAAATTATTAGTGTGCTTTTATAATTCTATGTATAGTGGGAATGATATGAACCTTTAGGTTCATACAACAATATTCATGAAATTCACTTAGACCTAAATAGCGTACATTCCACAAACAAAAGTCCTCAGCAATGGTGCAAAGGATGAGTAGCAAGGTACCCCTACACCTAAACATATGAATCACAAAGCGTTCATGGGAGATTTGGTCAAATTTTGAGGAATTTTTTGTTTCCAATGCACTAGCCCTTTAGGAAGTGAATCTAGCCTTAAGGTCAATCATTGTCTTCGTAATTACACTTGTGACATTCGTTGGTATGGTTAAGTGTAACTAAGGAATTCAATTTTTATCATTTTTATGTTTCATAAGTTAGTGCTAAAATGTAGATAAAGGTAATTTGATTAACTAATATAAATTAATTAATTAACTAATCATTTAACTAATCCTAACATAAGTATCCATTCCCACTTTCTATACATGTCTTGAACTCACGTATCCACTGATGGGTGACCAAGCGCTATGCTACTAGGCGTATCAAGCAATAACACTACTAGGATTACCAAGCGAATACGTGTTATGATCAAAGAAATTGTACTTATGTATTTAATCTATCTAGCTTAATAACCTCGTTAACTCAATTACTAGAAAATATTTGCAAAATAGTTGATAAAAATTAACAAATAATTGAAAGAATTAAATGCATAAATAAAATAGCTAATCTATCCAAAGTGCTACAAGGTTTATAAAAAGCTCATCTTTATTGCTGCACATATTGTTGTTCTCAGGTATAACAATGCTTGAATAAAAATCTATACACTCAATGACTCCTACTGTGAGCACTCAAGGAAAAAATTCTAACTTTTGAATGGAAAAAATGCAAGAGCTTTGCTACTACTAAAATCTAGATTTTCATAAATGTGACTAGTAGGTGTGTATTTATAGGTGATAGATAGAGATTGCATCAACAAGGCCTTAGTGATGCAAGGTGAGATTTGGTGACAAGGCCTCATCAATATGGTTAACTATGTCAACGAGGCCTCATTGATGTAGCTAACCAACAATGACTATGTCAACGTGGTTAACTATGTCAACGACACAATCATATTTTATGTATGGCCAATAGTAGCCTAAGCATCTAATCTTTGCCACCATTGCCTTGGTTGCTAAGTGACCTCTACAGAGTCCCTCGTGGACTTGTTCGACAATCATTCTTGCTTCATTGTCTCTAATTCAAGTCAACAGTATGCCATCATAGGATCTGCAACACAAGGTGCTATCACCCATGATGACATATTGTTGTGATTACTTTTGCACTACATCCTTTTGCGTAGTGGTTAGATGTTGTAGAGGTTCACCCGGTAGAAAGTATAACTTGATGTCATTGTACCACTCTATTATGTGGGTTGTGCTTATTGTGGCTATAGATGCAATGTCAATTGTTTGCATGATAAGCATAGTACAATTTGCCACCATGGTAGGTAATGTGTGAAACATTTTAGGTGCAAAGCTTAAGGCTAACTTAGCTAATGCATTAGTAATGGAGTTTTCGTTATGGGGGATATGCTGGACATTAGTAGTTGTAAATTACTTGAGCAAGTGCTTTTCCAAGTCACAATAAGGTTTCAAGTGTTAGGCTTTAAACTTCTGTAACTTGGTTGATCACCAATAAGGAGTCTCCTCAAATTTCTAGGTTTTTTATTCCTAGGTCATGAGCTATTAAGATACCCCAGAGGAGACCCTCGTTCTATACCACATTATTAGTGCATGGAAATGAAAATTGATATGTAAAGGGTTGGATCTCTCTAGAGGGGAAGGTGATTACGATAATGGCACTATCCCCTTGAGAGGTTGAACCACCATCAAAGTGTAAGAGTACCTTGGAGTTGTCAAGCACTTGACTTATGCTAGTGACATACTCATCTAGAAATTCTAGATCTATCATTGCTTGATTGTCGATTGGGGAAGCCATAAGTTGTGTAGCTATTGCTTGACCTTTGGTTGATGATTGTGCAATGTAATGTAGGTTAAACTCCATAGTTATTACTTTCCAATGTGTAATATGATTGCTCTCGTAGATATTCATTGTAATAATTTGGAGTACATTGCTTTTGTAGATGATGTTGACTTGGTTGTGGAAAAAATAATGCCTCCACTTCTTGAGTGCAAAGACAAAGGTGAGATAGTTATTTTCCACATCATTATACTTTGCTTCATAGGAAACTAATGCATGGCTTAGGTAGTATACTAGGACCTTAGTGCCATCATCTCACTTTTGACAAAGTAGAGAAGTGATGAATGCATTAGAGGTAGCAAGGTAGATGTAGAATGGTTTATCTCTATGCAGAGGGTAGACCATTGGAAGTTTAGCCAGCTCTTGTTTAAGGTTGTCAAATTCCTCTTAGCATTAAGCTATCTACTCAAAGTGGACTTCCTCTTTTGAGCAAGTGTTGCATTGGGTACAACTCGTTGGTCAATCATGCAATAAATGATTGTATGAATTGTAACCCTTGTAGCTCCTTAAGGTTGGTTGTTGGTGCTAAGTTGATGATGGCCTTAACCTTATTGGGTTCTACTTGTATGTCTACTTTAGATACTACAAACCCTAGCATGCGGTTCATCTTGAAACTAAAGATACATTTCTTAGGATTTAACCTAACTTCATGCTTCATACAATGTTTGAGTACAAGGTCTAAATCATATGCATGGTTTTATGATGCTTTGGACTTACTCATTATATCGTCAACATAATCACTGAGAAAAC
This sequence comes from Gnetum montanum, assembly GCA_015680685.1. Taxonomy (NCBI): domain Eukaryota; kingdom Viridiplantae; phylum Streptophyta; class Gnetopsida; order Gnetales; family Gnetaceae; genus Gnetum; species Gnetum montanum. The sequence goes on along the minus strand of MNCI01002495.1, from coordinate 33,753 downwards.
CTAATAGGTAATCACTCAAAATGTATGTCATGACTCATTGATAAGTGGCTCCAATGTTCTTAAGCCCAAAGGCCATCATTATGTAGCAAAAGGTACCTCAAGGAATCATGAAGGTAGTATTGAGCTGGTGCTCTAGGTTGATCTGAATTTGGTTGTAACCTAAGAAGCCATCCATAAAGGACAACAAGGCATAAATAGCTATATTATTGACCAATTAATCAATACTAGGCAATGGGAAATTGTCTTTAATGGTTTCCTTATTTAGGTCCTAGAAATCTATGCAAATGCATATACTTCTATTTTTCTTGGGTACAACCACAATGTTGGAGACCCAGTCTACGTAGTCGATGGCCTAGATGAAACTAGCTTTGTAGAGCTTAGTGATTTCATCATGGATTTCCAGTGCCACCTTAGGCCTAATCTTGCAAGATTTTTTCTTAACTAGTTTTATGCTGGGATCAAGGATTATGTTGTGTTGTACTACGCAAGGATATAGGTTTGGCATGCCTTTGTAAGACCATGCAAATGCCTTGATGTTATCATTAAGTACTTTCATGATGTTATGGACATGTTAAGGTTCTAACAAAGAACTAATTTTTAATGTTATCACCTCGCCACTACATGTTGCTACAAGAATTTCAACAATGGAATCCTTGATGACATCACCTACCTCTAAGTCTAGAGCCCTTACTAGATGGTCTGGCTAGTCTAGCAATGCCTCTATGGATGTTATGTATTCATCATAGGCTATGGGTTCAAGGTCTAGGCATTAAGGGTCAATGCATCATGTGAGATCACCATGAGGCCCCATAAGGACTAGCAGTGAGTGAAGATGTTTGTACATAGCCAGGTTGTAAATCTCACAATAATCCTACAAAAACAACCAGAAAAATGTTAAGCTACACTTGTCTTAGTTAGAGAAATATGCATAGTGAAACACAACTAATTTTGGCCTAGTACTTTTAGACAAGAATCAAGCTAAGTCATGTTGCTGCCCAACATGAGTACAACGTTACCAAACTTGGAGGCCTCCAAAACAACCCCCGATGGCCCATGATTCAACAGACGTTGCACAACGTAAGGATCAGCGTCACCAACTTTTAGAGCCCCAAAACTGAGCCAAAATGACTTGATTTTAGGGGTGTAAGTCATCCTCATGGTCCAATATTGGTAACTATGGGTCCTAGCCTTTAGAAATTCCAGATTTTAGCTCAAAATTGCAAGTTTTTGAGGTCACACTACAGGTCATGCTGGGCAGTCAAATTTCTCTTGTTGTACATTGCATTATAAATCCCAATTTGTGGGCATGTCAAGCTCTCATGGTCTAAATTAAATATACTTTCATGGGCTTGAATAACCCATAAATTGTAAAATGCAATGTACCTGGTTAAGAATCCAGCTTGCCAACACACATCCAACTCATACACAACTATCCAAACACAGATACATTGAACCTGGTTAAAGAATGCAACTATCCAACACACATCCAACTCATGCACAACTACCCAACACAGATACATTGAACCTGGTCAAAGAATGCAACTATCCAGCACCTAGCCCAACCCTATAAATACCCTATCAATTCACATAAATTGGGAGGCAAAAATTGGAGAGATTGGTAACTCTAAAGAAGGATAGAATTTGCAATCCTTGGGCGCTCAGCAAACCTGATTTTTGGCTTCCAAGTATTTCTCACTTTCATCCCATTTCATTGTCACATCATTGCATCATATCATTCCGGGGCTAGGCATTTGACTTGCCATCCACACATGTGCAACTACGCTTTGACCAGTGCATATTCCTGTTTAAGCAATACAATACAGTTTCATTATTGTCTTCCATTTACATTATTTACTTCATTTTATGCTTTGTCTACAATATAGCTTTGTTTACACTTTATTTAAAATTCAATACGCTCCGTTTACATTTCATATTGTTGTTTGCATTCCATTTACATCCTGTTTACGATAACCCCAGTGCTAGCCGTAGCTTACGCTTGGGGAGGTCCTTAGTTGATCTGCGTGCAGACCATCTAAGGCACTCTGCCTTCATTTACTTTTCCAAATTGCCCTCGGGTGAAGGTAGGGTTAGCTGTGGCTATCCGACAATCTCTCGATGTCTGTTTCCTTTCCAGCCTTACACTGACGATTTAGGTCAGTACACATAGTTTAGAAAAAGAATGCAATAATAATTTTTCCTAAGTATGTAAATGTGATTTTAAAGGCAAGGGACATGTAGTCTAGCTTTAGGCCTTGGCTGGCCATGGGGTTGCCAGTTTAAGGTCTTAACAAACTATTGGGTGCTAGTTTAACATTGTAGTGGACGATGATGCACAAGTTAAAGGTCTTAAAGGACCGTTGGATACCCGTTCAACATCGTAGTAGATGGTGATGCACCAATTTAAGGTCTTAGTAGACCATGATATGTGCTAAATGCATTATTGGAGAAAGATTTCATGCATCAGAAAAGCACAATTGGCTTGGGCACCCACTAGGTGATAGGAAAAAATTTAAAATTTTTCTAAGTTTGAAGACAGCCAAAAAATTGAAAATTTTCTAACTCTAGTGACTATGCTCCCATCCAACTATGCTTGGCATTGTTGAGCATAGTCCTAGGGTAGTTAACAAATTAAGTGGTCCCTAGGGGTATAAAAGTGCATTTTACCCTCTGTAAATTTATCACTGTCAAAGTTGAAAATGTGAATTTTTTAGAGCATAGCAAGATTGCAAGAGCATAGCCACCAGAATATTGTACCAAAATGGATGTCAGCACCCCAATATGACCAATGTGGATGAGGGAGAGTGAGTTTTGGAGCTCCTACTATAGGCATGCATAAAGGAGAGGAGGATGTGACCAACCACCAGGTACCCTGATTATGCTTTACCCCCCTTTTATCATTTCTTTGAACCTTTCCTATAATTAGGTGTTTGGGACATAGGTTTTGGTTTTTGCTTTGTTGACACCTTGCCATGGTAAGGGTCATCACCATCATGGCCATTTGGATCATCGCAGCTAGAGATGGACTGTGGATTTTTGCAAGGATTTTGTGAAGTAAGGATTTTTCGTGGTTTGCATTGGGTTGGAGGGCAAAGCATGGGTACTAGGGCTCACAACATTTTGTAGTGATTGTGGCTACTACAATGGTCAATGTGGTTGCAAGGGTGAAAGAAACAACCATGGGCCTAGGGAAAATTTTGCCTTTGATGGTGCGTAGGATGGGGAATTATAACAATGTTTGCAAAAAATCTACAAAAAACTCAAAATTTCAAAAAATCTCATGTTGTCACGGGTTGTCTTCACTCTCATCATCTTCCCCCGTATCATTTGCTCCTGCATCATTCCCTTCCGCATCGCCTTCCTCTGCATTGTCCTATGCTGCCTCTTCATCCCCGTCCTCTATGGGCGCTACATCTTAGCTTGGAACTTGCATTGTAAAAGTGAAGTAGTCAGCTAGGGCAACACATGCAATCTAGAATAGAGCATAAGCATTAACACAATAGAAAGTGACTAACTCGAGATGGCTCTACGTCCATCTCAAAGGGTATGTGATCAAAACCAAGCCTTAGGTGGTGCTAGACTTCCTCCTCTGTGATATTGGCCCAATGCCTATTGCTTGGTTTAGCATCTATAGTAGCTTTCTCCTTTTCGATGGTCATCCATCTTGGCAGTCTCAAAGAAAAGGAGGTGGTAGTGGTCTCACCTATGGGAAGATCCACTTCCCATTCAGGAGATTCAGTGACCTTTACCTTCTCCATGAACTTGTTATAAGCCTTAGAAGCGCCAATGGCATTTACAAATGCTTTATAAGTAAACACTTCCACAGAAGAATCCCTATATTTTTTAGGTAGGTGGAACGTTCCATTTTATACATGTGTTTATGGTTTTTCTAGGACTGCCCCCACTTGTAAACTTTGGCACTGTAATCTTTCTAGTCTTGGTTCTTATAGGCCAACAAGTCCATCTGCATCTATTGTTCTATTATTTCTCATGTGGCTTCATTGTTGTGTCTAACGACTGTTCAATATCTAGCATAATCTATCATAGCCATGCACCAACTACTGTCATTAGTATCATAGGCCATGAGGAATTCGTTCCTCGATTTGAGGTCTCCCACTTCGGCACTTACTTCAACCTTCTCTTTCTCAGCCTTTTGGATCCATTTCCACAGGTCCTCATTGAGGCGCCTACACTCCCACAAGGAGCGTGCTAAGTGCAAAGTGCATTTGCTAGCTGCATCATATATGCGATGAGGTGCCTTGGCCATTTCAGGTAGGAATGTAGGCACGACACCAACCTTCAACGCCCGTGTCAGGTCCCATTTGAGTCGAGAGGTTGTGACCACACAAAGCGCGCATCAGTCACTTTAGCATAGAAAGGTTAGCAAACTCAAGGCATCTAGTGTAGCAACATGAAAGCACCTAGCATAGCTACTTACCCACTTCAAGATCGACCTATCTGAGGTAGTTGATCATGTCATCAACGACCCCTTGCATGAATATGAGCTTGTCGAGGGTCTTGGCCCATGGTTCCATGTGAATCAAAGGGGGTCCTATAGCATTAACAGTGGTGTCTATCATACAACTAAACACATCAACAATGACCGAGGTAAACTGTGATAAGGCTATGACTAAAGAAAACGACAGTATGAGGGCTCCTACACAGTAAACCCTTAGGGGTGATAATGGGGGGATTGCCCATAGACACATCATCAAATATATTTTCAAACTCACCAGCATCAAATTGTAGTTCTCCTCCCTTCTGACTCAAAAAAATGGGAGCATCCTTAGTATAAGTCCCTTCCAGGTTAATGTGGGCTTCTTCTTTATTTGCTGGGGCCTTTCCTTTGGAGGCACCAGCATCCACCTCATCCATAGGAGACTCCACTTCGTCTCCAAAAATGTCCTCCTCGTTAGCAAGAGGATTTTTCTTGACAATAATAGCCCTTTCCTTGGTGATGGGTGCTCCTTCCCTCTTGACTAGGGCCCTTTCCTCTAAGACTAAGGCCTCCGCATCTTTATTTTCTGCCCCCATCTTTATTTGTTGCCCCCATCTTAGGGGCCAACACCTCTTCATCATCTTCTTCATCTTCCTCTTCTTCCTCTGGTAGAAAAAACATATTTGCATTAGCTTAAAGCAAGTTGAGATAAAGTAGGTGCTATGCTATAATACGCTGCTTAGCGTAGCATAGTGTAGCAGGAATTAACAAAATAGGTGAAGAAATAAACATAAGAAAAAGCATTTACCGATAAGAGGCTATGTCCTGCGTATCTTGAACCATAGTGTCCACCCCTCTTCTTCTTCCATACAGAGGGTCTCCTCAACTAGTTGAGGCCTCTTTTGTTGCATCTTGGTGGCCACTGTCTCGGCGATGAGATGTTTCCCCTATGATATGCTACCGGTAGTAGTAGGGGACACCTCTCCCAGGCTATCCTAGCCACAAAAGTTGCAAGCTGCCTGATCCTTAGTGGTCATAGAGAACGAATTGCCAATAGCCTCTGGGGGATCTTGGGCTTGGGTGGTCTGGAGGATTTGGTAGATCCATGGTTTGGAAATCTGATTGCAATTTCACATAACCCAGACCCTATTCTTGTGGACTACCAAAAACTCTGCGAAATGCCATAAACAGGCTTTGTAAAAGGTGTAGTGCACATTAAAACGAGACTCCTACTACGAAGCCTGATGATTTCAGTCTTCAGGCCCATACAAAAATACCTAGCCCAGTTGTAGCAAGCCCTCTCTTCCATGACCTTCCACATCACCCAAGCTTGCTCAATCTCAAGGATCTTTCCTTAAGAAAGTAGTTGGTGGAAAGCATGAGCACGGAAGACAGGATAAACCTCCTTGGCAGGCCTCAGCCTGACCATCTCCATGGGAATCCCCTTTCACTCTTTGGCAACCCCTAGCCACTCCTCAATGTCCTCCTTCTGATGGTTCAACTCTTTCTTGGTCTTTGACCCTATGAGGGGACCATTAGCAGGGACACCAAAAAGGTCTGCAAATAGCTAGTCAATGACCACTTGCACACTGTGTACATGTGTGCAAAAGTGATCTGCCCTGTTAGAAAAGGAGTCAGCTAAGGTGAGCATCTTAGTGATAGGGATGCTTGGATTTGGGGCTAGGAACAAATCCATAAGCCCAGCATCTTGAAGATTCTTGAGCAGGGATTCTGAGGCCACGCTGCATATCCAATGTTGGCTCTCATCTACCTCCTCGTACTTGAAGTAGATGTTGGCTTCCTGGTTTCCAGAGGTTATCACCATCACCTCCTAGGACTTTTTCACCCTTATAGCAGTTTTCACATAAGCAGTTAGCACAAAAAACACAAAAATCACAAAAATAGCAATGACATTCGAGCATGCAGTAACTACTATTTAGCTTACTAGGCTTAAACAGTGATGGGAATGACGGAAGATTAACCAAGACATCTTTAACGGTGATCAGTTTAAAGGATGATCATCCCTCATCCAACCAACCGAACTCTTTGCATTTGTTGTAGAGTTTAGGATACCAGGTTGGATAGGTTTGGTACTCACCCCTTCACTGGCCTATCATACCTGCACACATATTCTCAGTGGAAGAAAACTCTCATAGTGCCATCTGTGCTATGATCAACACATCTGTATCACCGTGAAGCCCTTCCTCGTTGATGTAAAACCTGGTAATAGAAACACACTGTTAACATTTGGCTAGCATAGAAAACATTGCATAGCATAGTAGAACATGGCTACAAAACTCATCCATTAGCACTGTAAATGGTTCCTAGTGGGTTTTGGAAGCACGTTCCCATATGACGTGCAACAAACAAAGTGTTGTAGAGATGGTAGCAATTATACTCGGGCATATCCTAAATCCAGGCCAAGTGCCTCAAATTTTTGGGGCATTGACTGGATCCTTCTCCCTGCCTTCTACTAATTTTTCCATTCGTCAGAAATCTCAGAATACCCTTATTTGCCCCAGGCAACAGGGTTTCTGTTATGGCAGCTGCTACCTCCTCCGCCAAATGTGACCAAACGATCACACTGAAGCGTTGGAGGAGGAATTGTAGGAACTCCTGTGCTCCCTCCTAGAACTAGACTGCTTCCTAGCCCACACATGTATGGGATGGAGGAACATTAGCCAGTGGTTCACTCACGCAAAAAAGGACCCTTACAATTTCTAGGATAATCAAAATTGGCCTTAGCGCTACCCTGCACAACATAATAGCAAATGTTAGCATCATGTCCAGGTGAAACACACTTATAGAGTAGCAAAACTAGCATTTTAGCAAATAGCATAGCACAATTCTCTTCATGCACATAGTGTAACAAATACATGAAGGCAATAGTGTAGCAAAATTAGCTTAGTGTAGCAACAAAGCAATTAGCCCTAACGAAGCGATTAGCATTATGCTGTGATAGAACATGTCTTACACTGTCACATCACATATGGCCAAACCCTCCTGAGGATCCTACGTTATGCCATTTGCATGCCAAGTAGCTCAAATCATCCAAGCCTCTGTGGTAAGGATAGCCACAGCGATGGTGGTCTAGGCGACCTTGCATCCAACCTTAGCGTAGCATCTGCACATCCATCGTGGCCAAAACTACAAGAGTGATGGTGTAAAGGCCAAAACAACGATAACACGATGACAGAAAACACAGATAGGTAAAACTAAATTGTAGCAACAGAAACAAAAGTAAGAAAAATAAAAAACAATAACAGAAGCATGAGAAAACAGAGGAAGCATAGCAGCCTATCAGGTCAGCGGTGTCTCCTCTCGCACTGTGATGTGCACCTGCGTCATGTGCCCTAGGGTTTCCTTCACTTCATCGACCTTAGTGAGTGTCAGGTGCTTGCATTCTTTCTTGGGAGCCATCAGCTTGCTTTCCGACTCTTTTCTTATTGCTATGTCGAAATTTCCTTGCTCTCTATTGGCATAATCACTCTACGCTCCAAATGTGGATTCTATGCTCCAAATGTGGGCTCTATGCTGTTACGGTGAAAATGATGAGTTTACCAAGGGTTAATCCTTATTTATAGCCACAATGGTGAAAAGGAAACTTGTCATTCTCTCTTTCCATTTAATGCTAAGTATGCCATGTAGCGTAGCATGCCCACCACGACATCGTAGCACTATTCACATTAAAATAGGTGGGCCTAGGCAAAGAGCCTTGACACGCTTTAAGCTAGCCGTTTGCCTTCCCAAAAAAAAATATCTAGTTAGCGGCCTGAAAAGACCTTAAACTAGCAATCCTAAGACATAATCTCAAATCTAAGTGATCCAAAAAGACCTTAAACTAGCAATCCTAGCGTAGCTTCACTCTAGTTAACAGTCCGCAATGACATTAAACTAGCAGTTTCTACCTTTTACATGTTCGTAGTTTGCAATGACATTAAACTAGCAGTTTCACATATTTGCATTAGCAGTTTGGCATTTTTACACTAGCAGCTTTCCTTTCTTTATACTAGCAGTTTTGCGTTTTACGTCTAGGCAGTCCGAAATGACATTAAACTAGCAGTTTCACATTTTTACATCGATAGTTTTGCACTTTACATTAACAGTTTTGCATTTTTATGTCTTAGTGGTCCACCATGACCTTAAACTCGCGAATTTTAAGCTTTGCATCATACTTTCCTGATTACATCTTATTGCTACTTTGAAAATTTTCACTATGCACGATTCCTACCAACAGGTACCTCTTAACTAGACTTTCATCTCATTTTGATAGGTTGAGCGAGAATGGAAATCCATCATGATCTCTCTTCGCCTTTAGCTTTAGCAGGTCCACATGGCAAGCTCGCAAGACAACTGAACCCAGATCTAATAGATTGGAAATCACTCGTAGTTAGCACCGTAGCATCCTTAGAAACATCCCCAGACTGGCCTGAGAATATGATCCAAACCCTAGATTTAGAGGCTGGGGATGTAACTAAGGATCCTCTCATTGAGATTCCTATGACCACATACAAGGTGGAGTTAAAAACGTTGAAACTTAGTTCCCTCTTAGATTCGCAAACACACAAAGATGTAGCCAAAATTCTGCAAGACAACATTGAAGTCTTTGCATGGTCGTACAGCGACATGCCGGGTTTAGATCCAAGGCTGATACAACACAACATTGTATTAGACCCATGCATGAAAGAAGTTAAGCAGAAGGCTCGTAAGGTTAAACCAAAGATCGCACTGGCCGTACGAGATGAAATCACCAAAATATACCAGGCTAGTTTTATCCAGGTAGTTGATTACTCAGAATGGATGTCCAACATCATTGTAGTTTCTAAGAGAATGGGAGAGATACAAATCTGTATAGACTTCCAGGATCTGAACAAGGGAACAATCAAAGATGATTTTCCATGTCCAAGCATTTATCAACTCATTAACACTATGGCTGGTCATGCTCTGTTATCCTTCATGGATGGTTTCTCTGGCTACAACCAAATTTGCATTAACCCAGAGCATCAGTTAACAACAACCTTCATGACCCCATGGGGCACCTTTTGCTATACTATGATGCCTTTTGGGCTCAAGAATGCTAGAGCAACCTACCAGCAAGCCATGACTTACATCTTTAGTGACTACATCTTAGAAACATTGAACGACTACATGGATGACATAGCGGTGAAATCTAAAGAAGCCACTGATCATCCCAACAATCTAGGTGTAGTCCTCAAGTTTTGTCAAATACATGATTTACTCCTCAATCCTAAAAAGTGTGTCTTCGGGATGAGAACTGGACGCATGTTAGGGTTTGTAGTATCGGAGGCTAGAATATGAGTGGACCTTGACAAAGTCAAGGCCATCGTTAACCTAGCACCACCTACAAATCTTAAGGAATTGAATGGGTTACAAGGTAGAGTGTAGTTCATCAGAAGGTTTATAGCAAAATTGACCAACAAGTTACACCCCATGCAACATCTACTGAAGAAAGGGGTTAACTTCAAATGGACATCACAGTGCCAACAAGCCTTCGATGATTTGAAGAAAGACCTCTTGCACCTTCCAACTGTTTACCCACCACAAAGGGACAAGCCTTTTGTCATCTACCTTACCACCTTGGACACGTCTATCACGACACTGTTATGTCAAAAATGGGATGACGGTTCTAAAATACCAGTGTACTTCCTAAGTCATGCACTGATAGCATATGAAGCAAAATACAATGAGGTGGAGAGAAACTACCTTGCCTTAGTGTTTGCATTGAAGAAGTGGAGACACTACCTGTTTCGTAGCAAAATTAACATTATTTGCAAAAGCAACATACTCTAGGCTATCATAAACAATCTGTACAAAAGTAGTAGGATAGCCCACTGGAAAGTAATAACAGCAGAATTCGATTTGCATTATGTGAACCAATCGTCGACGAAAGGTCAAGCCATAACAATGCAACTTACAACCTCACCTGTTGATGATAAGGTGATCATAGATCCTGAATTCTCAGACGAGCATGTTAGCATTATCAATGTCGTCCCATCGCAGCTTGAAGTTACTTTGCATTTTGATGGCACCTAACTATGCGAGGGGGTAGTGTAGCTACTATCATTTCATTCTCCTCTGGGGAAATGCATTCTTTAGCTTATCATTTTGCGTTCCGTTGTACAAACAACGTGGCAGAGTATGAGGGGTTACTCAGGGGCCTTCTAGCTATGCAAGCATTAAGCATACAACACCTAGCGATTTGTGGAGATTCATAGCTAGTTATGAATCAAATCACTAAGGTCTACACCTGCAAAGCTACACACCTACAACCCTATTGCGACTTAGTAAAAAGCCTACTTAAACAGTTTACAACTATGGATGTGCAACATGTGCCACATAACAAAAACACTGTAGCAGATGCCTTGGCCACCCTAGCGTTAAATATTCCATCACACTTGTTCACAAATTTGCCAACCTTGATTACCGAGTGTACTGAGCCTATCACTCAAGTGGAACATGTAACCTCTATTAGCACTGCGGATACCCAAGAGTGGTATGCCAACATTAAAGCCTACCTGCAACATGGCGAGCCCCCAAGCGGATTGACATTTGCCCAGAGAGATGCAATTTGTAAGCATGCTTGGCAATATGTGCTAACGGGAGACAACGCCCTGTGCAAATTCTCCTATGACAGGATATTGCTAGCATGCGTAAATGAGGAGAAAGCGCAGAAGGTGGTTAATAAAGTACACGAAGGACTATGTGGTGGACACAGAACACCTAGGGATATGGCTACAAAAATCATACGTTGAGGGTACTATTAGCCTCACATGGAGCGTGACTGCCTGGCCAAAGTCAAGACATGTGATACGTGCCAACGATATGAAAATCTCATACACGTTTCACCTACAGAGCTACATCCGACACAAATTATGTGGTCTTTCCAACGATGGGGACTAGACCTTATAGGACCTATCATGCCTAAGTCCTCTATAGGGCATAGCTTCATCATCACCACCATTGAGTATTTTACTAAGTGGGTAGAGGCTATCCCCCTGAGGAAGACTACATCTTAGCAGATTTTCCACTTCATCTTGGACAACATTGTGACAAGGTTTGGGCTTCCCATGACTATTGTGACCGACAACAGGCCACAATTTAGTAGTGCAGAAACTTGAACCTTCTGCAACAATCTTGGCATCAGACAATCATTCTCCTCACCATATTACCCGCAAGTGAATGGACAGGCAGAGGCTACAAATAATTCCATCATCAACTTGCTAAAAAGAATGCTTAACAACAGCAAGAGACGATGGCCTGAGCAAATCCTCTATGTGCAGTGGGCTTACAGAACAACATGCAGGATCGCGATAGGTAAGACACCTTATAGTCTTGTTTATGGATTTGAAGCGATGTTATCGCTTGAGTTGCAGTTTCCATCACTCCAAATGATCCTATTGGATGTCGTGAGCAAAGCCCAGAACAACGAGTCGAGGATTATCGACCTCGACTCAATAGAGGAGGAGCATGCACAAATACTAAGTCGCATAGAGCATTATTAGAACAAGTAATGGCAAAAAAATCATGCAAATCTGCATCAACGACCAATACAGAAAGGAGACCTCATTCTCAAGGCTATCCATAAGCATATGAACAAATTCTTAGCAAACTAGGAAGGTCCATACATGGTCACAAAATTTGGTAGATAGATATGGATGGCAACAAGTTTGTAAATCCAATGAATCACTCATACCTCAAGCTGTACTACATTTTAACCATGAATACGGTAAGCTCATCTGCTACGACGTGAAACTGACAAACAATCATCCGCTACAACGTAAAACTGGCAAACAAATGTATGCTACGACGTTAAACTAGTAAAGCATCACCAACGTCCGCTATGACATAAAACTGGCAAAGTAGTCCGCTATGACTATAAACTGGCATAGATAGTCCACCACAACTATAAACTAGCACAACAGTTTGCTAGGACCTTAAACTAGCTCATCCCCATCCGCTACGACGAAAAACTAGCACAACGATCTACTAGGACCTTAAACTAGCACATCGACCTTCCGTTATGACATTAAATTGGCATATACAGTTTGCTGCGACCTTAAACCAGCACAACAGTCTACTGTGACCTTAAACCAGCACACCATGGTCTACCAGGATCTTAAAATAGGTTTGTAGCATGTCCTCAACATGCATCTACACCAATACATAACAAGCGATCGTGCACAGTGCCAACACGGGGCAGGATGTTGCAGTTCTAGAATGCAGTTGATGATGCCATGGAAACATCCTCTGGAACATATGCAATGCCACTACTCCTGGCATCTTGCTGATCCTCTGGAGATGTCGTACAACATCATGCTAACCCTTGGGACATACTGTAGCCATGGCTCATCGTCCTGGCAGTAGCTTCCCTGGTCAGCGCCTGCTGCTAGAGTTCCAGCAGCATCGTGGCCTAGCCACAATATTGTTAACCTCCAACCCCTACCAGCATCCAAGCTCAAGAGACGTTTAGTTATTAGGCAGCAATCTCATAACTGAACTAAGAATGCTTGCCTTCGATAGGGATTCTTGGGCATCCACATTCATAGCAACTCCTAGCCTCCTTGATGCCAACTCCTCCACGCTAATCCTGCCAAGGCTGCTGCTAGCCTTCCTAGTTTGGATGTCGCATGTCTTAGCAACAACATCAGTTGCTCCAATAGCATCCACAACAAGACCTTTTCCTTTGTTTTGCATCATGGTTGTTTCTCTTGGTTTGTTCTTTATTGTATTTGCAGGGTCTAGACCAAAGGGGTGTTAGTCGAAGGTATGTCTTTCCACAGCAGCAAATGCTACAATGTTATAAGGTGTTTGTCTTGATTAGCTTGGCTACTTCAAAGTGCACATCCTGTCCTTCCCCTTTAACCTCCTTTACCTTGTTCCTTGTACCCACAATTTCCACTCTCTCCCCTCTTTTACAAGCTTTTTTGATGTCTGTCAAGTCCTCCCATATGCTCAACCACAAAGTCCATGATGTGCGTAACACAGCTCGCTGCATGGGAAGCATCTATAGGTAGGTTAAAGCCCCATGTGGATGTAACACAACTCATCCTAGAAAAAGAACACCTATCCTATGACAAGGTTGTTTGCAAATGTAAAAGGAAAAACAACAAAGGAAAAAGTGTAAGAGAGCAAAAGCTCATGTGCAAAAAAAACGTGTCTAAAAAAATGGCACATAAGCTATTTCGCAATTACCCTCTCTAAACATTTCGATAAGGGGTCGAGGGTCAGCAAAAGCAAAGATGACCATGCAAACAACTCCCTCACAAGCACTCTAACAAAGGATTCTGCTAAGTTTCATCTTTACCATTATCCTGAACCTCCTTCCCTCTCCCCTTAGCCTTTCTCTCTCCCCCGTAAAACCAATGCACCACTCTCAAGCACAGCTAAGTGACATCTTGGTGATCATCGAAGAACACTGTTAGCATTTTATCTTCTGTAGTGTTTCATATTCTTTGTTGGTATCTCTCGAGTCCATCCTCCAGATGTCAACAAAGAGAAGCCAATGAAACATCCTAAATTTTCAAGGCATTCTTGCTTCACCAAGTTCTTGGAATTCAGGAGGCATCGTGTCACTTTGGCAAGAAATGGATGCTCTAAGTTTAGACTATCCAGTTTGGAAAATTTTCTACTTCCAGTGTTGACAGGCCCAACGAACTCTCTAGCCTGCCCACCTGGGTAGTTCATCCAGCTGATAGTCTACTCAAAAGCGATGCATGGGGTTTTCGGCGGTGCTCAGGCTACGCAAAATAGTTCAGCAAGTTTTATAGTCAAGAACTTTGCTATGCTACGCTACATTGTGTAGCGTAGTAAGCCTCAGAAGATAGTTGCAGGACGAAGTGCTATGCTATGCTACGCTACACAACGTAGCATAGCATAGCAAAAGAAAGATAGAAAGGCCTAGCTTGCTTAGTGATTTCAATTGTAGTTAGCAAGCACCTCCATCCTTTCAAAACTAGTTTCTTCACTCGGCTTCAAGTCCTTCAGCAAAGCTCCTCTCCACTAGAAAAGTAGCAGATTAAGCAAAAGAGCAGGGTATGTTAGTTGCTATGCTATGCTACACTACGCAGTGTAGCACAGTGTAGCGATAATGCAAGAACGACAAAAGGCATCTTAGAAATGTAGGATCAGCAAGTTCGCAAGCTTCAATGCCGTAAAGAGAAAATTTTGCAAATTTTCAACATGATCTTCAGATAAATGTTTGCAATGTAAATTGTAGTTAAGGCCAGCTGCTACACTATGCTACGCTACATAGCATAGCATAGCGTATCAAACATGTAGAAACTACCAACACACTTCCAAGGCTTCCAACACTTGCAATTAACTGCACAGCATATTTCTTCCTCAAACTGGCTGCTACGCTATGCTACACTACATAGCGTAGCACAACATAGCAAGTAGCTATGCTATGCTCCATAGTGTAACACTGCGTAGTAGGTAGTTGGGTGTAGCATAGCGTAGCAAGCAGCCTCGCTACACCAAACATGCTACGCTCCATAGCGTAGCAGGTAGCTACGCTACATCGGTGCGCTTCACTCCTCATCTACATTGATGGCACACCTAATCCCAACATCTCCAGTTCTAACAACGTAATTACAGCGTGGTAGGCTCTTCAATCAATCAGCTTTGCATGTCCATGCAGCATGGAAACGTCAACATCTTGTGGGTCCAGGGCATGTGGCTTCCAAACCGCATCTTTCATGTGTTCCTAGTCCTATAAATACCCCGACAAGCAATGCTCAAAGGGTTGGCAATTTTGAGCTTCTTTGAGCATTGTTGGCAAATTGTTGATAAATTGGCAATTTAAAGGGTAAACCGGTTGGCAAAAATTTGCAATTTGGCAAAAATTGCTGGCAAGTTTGGCAAAAATTTGGCTTAGCAAGAATCAATTTGGCAATCTTGAGTATTGTAAACATTCTTGAGTTGACAAAATCAAACAGTTAGCTTTCCCATTTGGCATTCTATTAGCTCTTTTCCATTGATTCTATAGCATTATGCATTGTTAGCTCTCGAAACCACGCTTAGGCATATAGTTCTCTTGCTTCGAATGTCTTTGGTTACTTTTGGGATCTCTATACCTCCCAATGTCACACAACCGATTGCATCCACCTTGATGAAGTAAAGCCGTAATCTTGAAGCAGTGAATTTCTTAACTTCAGTTTACTTCATTCTCTTACTTATCGTTGCATTTTACATCGTTTTTGTTTCCTCGCATATAATAATGAATATTTTACGATATAAAAATTATTTTTCAAGTTACACATTTACAAAAGGTTTAGTGACACTGATTAAGTCCTTGTCTAGTCGACCAGACCGTTCAAGGTACCCCGTTTCCATTTTATCCAGCATGACCCTCGCGCGGATCTAGGGTTAAGACTATCCAACCAACGACCTCTCCGTGTTTCCAATCGCCAACGTTTTTGGTTGCTACACTAATGAGTTGGTCAAAGATCCACTTGAAGTTGTTGGTGAGTGGTATGACTATGTCAGGGGTGGAAAAGAACTCCCTCTCATTTTGATGGATGATTTCAAAACTATGCTTTGCTTCTATTTCTTGGCAGTTCAATGATAGGCCTGCTTGAAGCGTTGCACAAAGGAAGTTGTACCATTCATCATCCAACACCCTATGTTCAGGCGATTGGTGTTGTAGTCTAAGAGACTACTGTTGTGGTCATACAGGGCTAGGTGGTTGCTCAACGTCTCCCACCTATTAAATGGGATGGGCTACCTCCATGCTCAAGGTAGTAGCCAAGGTGTTAATGAGGTTTATTTTTTTGTGTAGAAAAATGTGAGAAAAGAAGATACTGGCAAAGAATGTTGAAGTGTGGAAAACATTAAAAGAAAATGGCTAAATATGAAAATTATAAAAAATAGGCCAAAAAATGAATAAGTCTAGAAATATGAAAAAATGGCTATCTTTGACATTATACTCATTACATTCTAAGGGACTATTACACTATCAAGGTTATTACACTCTATAGAACACTTAGAGCTTGACACAATAGACATCGTTGGGCCTTTTTTTCTACAGGGTTCCAGGAAAACCATCAATTAGGACTAACCTACACCAACTAGAATGCAGACAACTCCTACACTAGCCTATGATCTAGCTACTGCATTGGTAGGTCCATAGGGGTGTTATGTGTATGCTAGCTTACTGCTAGTGATGGGGGTGCAGAAAGCATGTGGGACTACCCTTTGAACATAGAAGGAATGGGAGGCCCTTCTTTTAGCGCCAAAAACTAGGACATCTAAAAACATCGATGGCTAGAACACTAAGAGGTCCATGGACATACAACCTAACCCTGAATCCATGCAAGGGTTATGCTGAGGAAATGGAAATGAGGTGCCTTGAATAGTCTAGTCAATCAGACAAGGACTTAAGTGGTGTTGAAATAACTATTTGTAATAGAAGTTTATGGAGCATTATGCATGGGAGTTAGGACAACATGCAAGAGCATAGCAGAGGGTCCTGGCCCAGAAATAGTGATGCAAGCATGCAAATATGTATTGGTGGTAGAAAAAATATAAGAGTTATGCTTAATATTAGAAAAAAATACTTAAAAAGGAAATGGAACAAAAGCTTAATAGTAGAGAAATGCACCGTCCCAAAACCGAGAAGCGTAACTTTTGCTTGAATAGGAGGTGAAAATGGTACGCGGCATCAAATAGGCACAATGGCAATGTAGTAGTGTGATCACAGTCTCTGGGACATATGGGACATGGTGCTAGTAGCTGCAAGGGAGGCTGAACCTATTTGGTTGACTATTACCATGTTCTATTGGTGTAATTGTAGACTATGTTGCAATACTTGCCAACGTGTGAAGCTTAGATGATCAGATGCGGGATAAACAAGGATGCTCAAAATTCTTAAATGCTCAATGCTCTTCTAATTTGTCCACCCCTAAAGTGATAAATGTCAAGGTATTTATAGAGCTAGGTTTAGCATGAAATGTGGATTGGGTGCCATGTGGCATGAGCATAGA
Organism: Gnetum montanum; assembly: GCA_015680685.1. Classification (NCBI taxonomy): domain Eukaryota; kingdom Viridiplantae; phylum Streptophyta; class Gnetopsida; order Gnetales; family Gnetaceae; genus Gnetum; species Gnetum montanum. The sequence goes on along the minus strand of MNCI01002495.1, from coordinate 16,314 downwards.
CAAGGTTACACTAACATGTTACACTCTTCGTAGCAAAGTGTTATGCTCTGAAGGACAACAACAAGTACTTAAAGACTATTGAACTATGACCACACTACCCAAACTGCATGTGCCAAAGTCTAAGAGATTGCAATGTACCTACAAATAGTGTCAAAACAATGCAACTTGGAGACTACACTCTAGGACTATGTCTCCCCTCTCTTCCAAGTAGGGTCAAGCATAGGGACAATTTTGGGGATTAATGGGGGATGTAAGAGAAATGAAAACTACTAATATTGGCTACTGGAGGGATGTTGGAGTCAAGATGAAGGTCAATGCCAAGTTTTGAAGGCTTTTGGAGGCATTTTCCTAGTGTCAAGTTGACTACACTCTACAACATAGTAGTGCATAGCAAGAACACTGCATAGTAATTTTAATTTGCCCCACTGGTCATGCTAGCTACACTGCATAGCATAGTAGGGAAACTTTAAAAAATTTTGATGAAATCTACAATGTTTCTTCCATGGCATGCTGGCTACACTCTTGGGCATAGCAAGATAGGTAGCCTTGGAAGCCAAGAAATGTGTCAAATGCATCTTCCATGTCGAACTAGCTTGACAGATCCTTGTTCAACACTTAGGTAAAATTAGGCACTGAAACCTAGGTCATGCTCTCTATGCTATGCAACATATCAAAGCATAGTAGCTCAAAAGATAGAAAATTTGCCAAACTGTTTCATCCATCCTAAGCACTTTTGATAGACTCTAGCCCGGAACTTGGGTGAACTAGCAGTTGGAACATGTGTCAAGTTGGGTATACTAGGGAGCATAGCAAGCTTGACAACCTAAGAGATAGAAAATTTTCCAAACTATTTGGTCCATCCCAAGCAACGCTTGACCACTTTTGGCTTGACACTTGTGTAGACTGGCCATGGAAGTGTGTTTTATGCTGGCTACACTAGGGAGTGTATTAGGACACCTAGAAAATTTTGCAAAAATAGGATCCAATTATGCTACGCTATCCACACTGTAGAGCATAGCACTAGACTTAGAAAAAATTTGCCAAAGTTTTGACACTTAGAAAAATCTATTGCTGAACCATGGAAGCTTGAATTGGTGGTGTTTCACCTATTATGTGGATTATGCCATGGACATAACACCTAGGCCCCATCACGAGTTTGTGGTTTAGGCCATTGTAATGGGTGCTGACATGATAGGTAGGACGAACGATGCCTGAGCTACGTATTGTAGGGAAGGAATGTAAATGGTGTGCACATAAGGTTTTTTGGGCATAACAATTGCTACTATAGTAGGCTAAATGGCTTGAATAAGTTGAATAGTCTATGAAGGCAACATAAGCTACAAAGGAATGGTGAAGGGCATGCTAAGGGAAAAGCTAAAAGGCATAGCAACATCCTAGTGCATCTACTGTGTTTGGTGGGTTGCCACCAAAGGTGTTGACCTAGGTAGTGAAACCAGGCTATGGGACAGCAGAGGAACAAAAGTAGAGGCTATTTACTGGAATGAGGCATGGAGCAAGTCATCATGCTCGGATTGAGCCACAAACTCATCTAGCTACTCCTACAGGGGCTCTTTGTAGTTAGTCCTTGCCTCACAACCCATGTTGTAGATGAGGTTGTCTAACATCCACTGGTAGTCTTCTGTAAGTGGGATAAATTCCATATTGGAAGGAAACCATTCCCTCCTGTTGTAATGAATGAGCTCATAACTACGTTTGGCGTCCATTTCGTAGTAATCTACAGTACAAACCCACCTAGAGTTTTGCATAAATCAAGTTGTATTTCTCATTGTTGAGTACCATGACCTTAGGAGGTAGGTTTTGTTGCCTAAAAGATTATCTCTATGCCAGGATAGGGCCCATAGCCCCAAGAAGGTCAATCAAGATCTCCTACTAAATGGGCCATACAAGAACCATGCTTGAAATGGAGGTCGAAGGTTACTCAAGGTTCATGGTGCAAGGGAGAAGTGCAAAGGTTACTAATTTAAAAGGGAGAAAAATGACTAAGTGCAAAAATGCAAGAATAATAGCTGAGTATAAAAATGCACAAAAATGACTAACTCTGGAATGCACAAAAAAATGACTAAGTATAAGTCGCTAAAAAATGACTAACCTTGGGACTATGCTTAGAGCTAACTACGCTCATTACACTAGAGCCAGCTACACTTTGTTGAGCATCCAAAATTTGGCTTAAGTGTAAAGTATACACTCTAGTATTGTCTAGAGGGATTTTAGGGGATTTGATGATGGGGACCAATCTACATGAGGTGCGAAGAGCATGCAAGGCAACAACTAGGGGAATCCAAAGAAGGAAATGGTGAAGGCCCTCCTTCTAGTGCCATAAAACTATTGCAACCAAAAATGTTAGAGGCTAGAATAGTACACTGAGAGGTCTATAGTCACACAACCTTGACTCCATGTCCACATGAGGGCTTGCTGGGAATGAAGGTGGGGTGCTTAGAATTTTCTTGTCAATCAAACCAGGACTTATGGGTGTTACAATGAAATGATTTTCAAGGGCTTTCATAGTGTTTGCAATGTCCAAAATGCCCATGGGGGTGAGCATAGTCAAGGGTCACAATGCAAAAAGAGGGTGTAAACACATGAAAGTATGCAAAAATAACAAAAAATGCAAATAAAATGCTAGAATACAAAAGAAAATGTTAAAAATGCACAAGATGTAAGCAAGAGAGAGAGAGCAGCACCACCCCAAACAGGGGGAGTGTAGTTAACTACAAAGAAAAGTTTAGGAGGTACATGGTGTATTAATAGGCATAGTAGGCAACATAGTCATAGTCTCAGGGGGTTCGAGCTACAAAACCTGACATCGGCCATGGAGACTGAGCTTACAAGGTTGGCTTCCATGGTGTCCTATAGGCTACAATGGTCAATGGTGTACTGAGCAGTATGCAACGATGCTATTCTGGTGTGCAATGGTGTCTACTTGAAATGTGAAGTGCACTCCAAGTTTGCCAATTGCTAGAATGCTAATTAATTGCTTCAAATGCCAACCTTGCTTTTGGTTTTCCAACCCCTAAAATATAAGGAACTAGGGTATTTATAGGGCTATGGTTAGCATGAGTCATGGATTGAGTGCCATGTGGCAAAGGGCTAACTATGACTACACTAGTCCCAACTATGCTCCCACTAAAGCAAACGGTGTTCTTCTGGTGTGCTTCAATGAACCCTATGAGACTACCAGACTATGACTATGTTGCCAAGGCTACGTGTGCGAGTGCCAGAAAAACTATAAGGTACCTAAAAATAATGCAAAATAGTGTAGTTTTGGAGACTACACTCTAGGACTACGCTATCCACTCTCTCAAGTTATGTTAAGTGTAGATACAATTTAGGGGAAAATGCAGGGGGTGCAAAAGAAATACAAGTTGCTGATCTTACTTACTGAAGGAATGTTGGAGCTAAGATGTAAGCTAGTGTTGAGTTTTGGGGGCTTTAGGAGGAAATTCTTCTTAACTACGCTGACTATGCTCTAGAGTGTAGTCCAATAGTTAGACATTTTTCTAAGAGATGAGGCCTATTATAGACTACACTTACTATGCTCTAGAGCATAGTCTCGACAAGGAAAGCATAGCCTTAACACTTAGAAAAATCTAGCAAAAGCTTATGTCTTTGTGCAGTCTATGCTAACTACACTCTAGAGTGTAGTAGGAAGGATAGCCTCAAAAGTTAGAAAATATGCTGAACTATTTTTTGCATCCCAAGCTAGCTTGATAGCCTCTAGCTTGACACTTAGCCAAATTTGCAGAACTGGCCATTTTCGTGTTGACTACATTGACTATGCTCTAGAGTGTAGTCCTAGTAAGGAAAGCGTAGTTAAGACACTTAGAAAATTTTGTAGCTGCTATTGACACTTAGAAAAATTTTGCAAATTTGGACTATTTGTGTCAACTATGCTAACTATTTGGAAAAATTTGGAGTTGAGACTTAGGAGCCCAAATTTGGTGGTGTTTTAGGGGCCATCTGCAATCAAGCAAATATCAAGTGTTACTAAGGTTATATTTGGTATCATCAGTTTATACCTTACTCGTAACCATAGTTCATTAAGTTTGTAATGCATATGATCATAGAGTTAGAAGAATTTTTAAGAACAATCCCCAACAAGTATCTATCTACTTTTACGACCCTTTGTAATTAGTTCCTTTTTTCCTATATGTGGCTTATAATAATGGTTATGGACCTGTGGGTTGGAAAGATTGGGTTTTTGGCATTAATGTGAATGATTTGCCATTATAACTCTTAGAGATTTGTATATTCTTACCCTTGTGATACCTTCTGGGAAATAGAAAATTTCAGCAATTTGGAACAAGTTTC
>MNCI01002495.1:987-11909 GCA_015680685.1 Gnetum montanum | reverse complement strand
TTGAACACTCTAGGTTTAGATGGGTTCAAACGACATGAAAATCAAAGTGGTAGAGAGCTAAATATCGCAAAGTGGAAGATGAGTGCATAGATATTTTAGTCATGAGAGAAAATTTAAACAACTCCCCTAGTGGAAAATGATGAAAATGAAATTGGAAGTACTATGGGTATCATATATATAGGCACAATATGACCCAACATTAAGTACACAATGTCGAGATCCAAAGCTTTTCACTGAATGGGGTAGCTAAGCATGCAAACTAAAGGTCTGTGATTGGTTGGAAGGTTAGAAGTTGAGTCCATCATTCTAGGGTAAGTGGAAAATTTGTTTGAGGCACCAAAAGTGGGATAAGTTGGAGTTATCGATTTGAAAAGAACTAGAATGAGAAAGAAAAAGGTGTTGAAATTGAGGTTGTGGGACAGATCAATTACACGATGAGGGAAATAATAAGATATAACCATTGAGCACTTGGAAGGTGAAAAATGAGGTGGTTGTGTCAAACAAGTACAAGTCACAAAAGTTACACAAGGGGATCCTCCCCAAAGTAGGCTCTAGCCTATGATGCCCTTGTGTAACCATGCCTAAGAAATGACTATAGGCACTAAAGGGGTTGAATGTAATGCATACTTGTAAAACAAAACACACATGTTAAAACCACCAAATTGAGATAATAACTATGTGTTACACAAAACCACAAGTTATGAGCACTTGGACAATGAGATGAGATGAATTGTAGAAAGCATTATAGAAATTGGGACATGAGATCTCACCATGGCACAATGAAACCTTATGTTTTATTAATGGTTAAATAATCATGAGTCCTTCTTTCCAAGATTCAAACCAAGTCCACACCACATTGTAATGATATCGCATTGTTTCATCACATCAATGGACAACCATAAGATGATCATAGTCACAAGGAGTAACATCACTTGGCATTTTGTCCAAGGGATGAGCTTCATTATGGCACACTTATTATATATATTTTTCTTTTTTCTTTTTTTCTCTTATTTTTATTCCTTTTTCACTTTTTTCTGTTTCTAAGAAGCTACCAACCTTCAGTCATGGGTACATGTCTTTCCAATGGGACCTGTAGAAGTTTATTCAATGTTGTTTTAAGTTACTCTTACTTCCATTTTTCATTAGATCTACAAGGATATGGTTACAACCTTAGAAACATGATAGAACATACAAAAGTGGTCAAAGAGAATCCACAAATCCCCTTGATGTCACATCCTTCACATTCTACCTTGGTTTTGCACTCTTCTATCTAGACATAATGATTATGAAATTATTTTTAGGTTGGATGATGAAAAAGGTTATCATTATAAGCAATGCAAGAAGCTCTTATTAATGGAATGAGTGGGTGGATGTTGTGGTCTCAATGTCTGAATAATCAATCCCTTATGACTTAACAACATAGAGAAAACCTCACCTCAATGGGCAACATGATCATTTTATTCACAAGTGAGATTACATAACAAAGAAAATGAAACAACAACTAGAAAAAATTGGATCAAGAAATAGGAAAATGACAAAAAATTGTAAAACAAAAAGATGAAAATCACTTAAAAATCCTAAAGGTTAGAATGGGGGGTAACCCTCATGAATAAACATTTGGCTATGACAAGGATTAATAAGTGGATAACTAGGATCCATGCATGTATGAAACATTGGTAACTGTCCATGCCCAAGCCACTGGGTATCTATGGGTGGTGTGGTGGTTGGGTAGAAAAATTGTTGATCACATACTTGATGGTTAAATGTATGATAGGTCAAGGTATGAGGTGTGTTAACATTATGGATGGCTAGCCCACGATTGCACCCTTGATCATGATATGGTATACATGGATGGATTTGTCTTCCCATGCTTGTAGATTCATTGGTTGGATTTAGGATTAGAGTACTGATGGATGGTGGCCCTTATGTATGGTTAGAGGACATTGGTTGAGAAAAGGAAGGTGGTGCACTAGATTGGCCTTGTGTTGGCTCAGATGATAATGTGGGTCCATGCATGGTCTACTTGGACTTATAGCCTTTGCTCTAAAAGGGATGTTTTTGACATTGTGGTTGGAACCCACTAGTATCAACATGTCTATGCACATTTGTAGCACAAGTGACATTCATTTGTGAATATTGTGGTGCAAAACCTTCCTGTGCTGCTGGCAGTGACATATGAGGAGGTGGATTATGAGAATATTGAGGGTAGGCTAGATGGTAAGAGGCATGAGGTGGTGATCCTTCACAGGATGTCATGGATTGATGGTACTTGGAAGAGTGGTAGTGGTAATTGGAAGTAGAGGATGTAGAACTTGTTGGAGAAATAGGATGTTGAACATAATATCCTTATGGTTTCAATGGATATGGCTGATTTGGTGGTGGCCTTCCCCATGACTGTGGTTGTTGCCACTACAGTTGATGACCATGTTGAAGTTGGTAATGGATCCCCCTAGCATGGTATGATCAACTGTGGAACTATCTATAATTATCTTATGGAAGAGGAAATCTCTTGGGCATGTGCTTCTGTACAAACTTTAGATTTAAGGCACCTGCCCAACACTCCTATAGATGTAGCAAGACTAGGCAATGGCCCTTTAGATGGTCATATATGCAAATATCACATCCATTATCTTTATCTGTTGTTGAGTCTATAGCCTCACTTTCTTTAGTCACCTTTCTTATTTGTTGAAAAATGTTTCTAGTTGTTCCTTGGTTCTGTATCCTTTGTTTAGTATGATCACTTGGCTTATTTAGCATGATCCTCTCCTCAACTATATCAATGAGAGTTGAAAAATTTTCACATATCCATTTGGATATCCTATTAAACTTTGCTTCTAGTTCATCAATATATTTTTGTGTTGGCAAGGTTTGTTATGGAATCACTATATCGAAAGTGATTTCATTCACCTTACCATAGATCTAGACCTCCTTCTATTGAAGAGTTGTCCCATTGATATTTCTTGACATTCTTCCATTTGCATATCTATCCTGCTTCTTTTGCCACACGCTCAATTAGCTCTTTGATCTAATGAGCTTGGAGCTCATATAATTACCTTGGGGCATAAATCCCAAGGGTCTCTCATGTTTCAATATGAATCCCATCTATGATGTGGAAAAGTTACCTTTCCTAAAAGAAACCATGGCCTAGGAATCTATTTAATAAGGCATAATATCTATCTAAGGCCATGTCCAAGGGTTCATGTTGTTCTTGCTTCCACTCTTGGAGTTGTCTCCTCAAACTAGACACTCTTTCATAGGTTTGGTATTTCTCATTGAAAAGTTCCAACATTGTAGACCATCATTAGATTGAATTTGGTCTCAATGATCTATACCACACTTCAACTCTCTCAATTAGTGTCCTTAGAAAGAGCTTAAACTTTTGCCATCACATCCACTTTCAATGTTGTAGAAAGCATAGGCATCATGGAAGGCTTGCAAATGATGTTGCAAATTTGAATCATAGCCTCCTGTAAATTTAGGAGTATTATTCATGTTAAGCTTAGGTAAACGAATCTTTTCATGATGCCTATGAGATATCTTTATTGCCTCTGTGATCTACATTAGGCTCTTAGTGGCCAGCAAGGGTTCATCATTATCAAACAAATTATGAGGGAAATTCCTATCTCTATTTATTTGATTGTGTTGATGTTTTCTGTGATCTTTCCTATTGATTCGATTTTAGTTTTTAGCCCAATCCTTTTGCGAAACTTTATCTCCATACCTATGTCTATCTTCATCAGAACTAGACATTGAAGGGGAAGAGGAAGATGAGGAACTAGAAGAATTACCCTAGTTTCTATGGTGTTCTTCGAGGTCCTTTAATCTATCATTTTTTATTTTCAAGGAGGTCTTAGGCCTTGAGTCCTTCCTTAGTTCAGGACCTACATCATCTCCTCCAAGATTGTCTACCTTAGGTGAAGGTAGTCTTTTAGTCTCATTAGGGTGGTCATGATCATAAGAAACCCTTGCATAAGGTTGATCACTCCAATTTTCTTCATCATATATCTTATTATTTCTCCAATGAATGTGTTCGCTATACAGTGCATGGTCACTTCCTTGTGCAAGAGACATTGTCATTGTTTTATGGTGTGTGATTTAATATTTTCTAAAGGATATATCATTAATACCTTCTATAGTGATCATGTATAATATAACTAATCTAGATAACTAGCACCATCCTCAACAACGACGCCAATAATGAGTGGCGAGGTACCCCTATGCTCAACCATATGAATCATAAGTATTCATGCATGATTCAGTTGAATTCTGTGGATGAGACTAGTAGTGGCATCTAGATTTTTATGCTTGGATCGCAGTTCGCTATCTTGCCACTTGGACTAGTGGTATCTTTTTCACATATGGTTTGGTCCAAACTGAGGTGCATGATGTTATCTCTCATTCTATGCTACTCCTAAACCCTAAAAAGGTAAATTAATTGAGCTAATGGATGAGGAAAAACAAGATCTAAACTAGCCTATATGCCATCTCTTAATCATTTGTATACATCTTGAACTTTGTGAGACTACTTTTGAGATTACCAAGCTGTTGGCACATTTTGGCCATTTCATGGAACAGTAAGACTAATTACTAAGAAAAATTTGAATCATCATGAAGGAAAGATCAGGTGTGCCTCAGACAGTAAGTGGAAGTTGGCTAACCACCCAAGATCAGTAGTTTAGCAAAAATATTGCTTTCAAATAAAATTTTTTTTATCTTATGTATCTCTGGACGTAATAAACCTTCCATGGGAATAGCGGTGTAGGTAGAAGTGTTTAAACCTTTGCAAATTTATTTTATGCCCAACAATATTTCGCCTTCCCAAGAGCCACGTATATACAAACACATTCAAAATAGTGAATGTCAGATTCCTCTCCTTTGCCGATTGGATGCGTAACTTTGGCGCAAGCCTCAACTGGTAAAAAAGCCGTAACACAAAAAAAAACAAACGCCAACGCAGAAGAGCTCTTGATTGTACGTGCTCATTCATGGGTAGATGGACTTCGTGCTTGCACAGAACTTGTACCGCAGATCCAAAGTTCACGTCTTCTGCAATGAGTATTCTCACACTTTCTACGTCTTCGCGGCCCCTGCTCAAGCACAAGCACAAACCCTATCATCATCCACCCTACAACAGCATCTGGAATAGCCCATTATGGGGAGGAGGCATTACAGGGTAACCCTGACATGACGCCGAGACATGGGCATTTCAATTTCGGTGCAGATTTCTTCATCAAGCAGCTACAATTTCCTGCAATAAGATCCGATTTCTCTGGCCAAATGGGACCTTATGGCTTGCGTGCAGACCAGACCAGGGAAAACAACCGCATTCTACTCTCCAAAAACTAAAAATTACATTAGTTTCTCCCACCTTCAGGAGGCAGCAGTGGGAAATTTTTCAAGTAATGGTTAATCAAGAAATTGTGGCGTCAGGTTTATTTTTACCTGTATCAAGTATTTAGCGAATTTTATGTGTGGCCCAAAAAAAAGCCTCCCAGAGGAGTATGACTCATTCCCCACGAACGTGGGGAATCGTACGTTGGGAGATTCCCGGATTCAGTGCAGGCCAAAATAATAAATGAATGCAGGTTCTTGTGAAAGGAGAATGAACGCCAACAACAATGGGCCATTACATAAATCCCCGGTACAATAACAAAAAGCTAGAGCTTACTCTCTCTGTTAACCCTAATTGTGGTTTCAAGCTCCACCAGTGTGGCGCATAACACCTCTTTTTCTTCAGATTTCCTTCCGCTGCAAGTGCCTCTCTTCTCCATTTCCACTCCAGCGATGAAATCGCGTCATGAAGGGTTCAATTCGGCACAAGATCATCCGCCAAAACATTCTTCTCTCCGCAAATGCAGCATAGCATGTCATGGGATTTTTATGATGAAGATTTTGGAAGGCAGGGATTATGTTCCAAGCAAAGAGTATTAGGATTACAGTTAAATCTTGTGCTGATGCTGCAAAGATGGAGATGATCATGGAGTTACTGGAAAGATTGCAAAATGCTCAGAAAAAGATGTAACGTCATTCGGTACATGGCCAAAGATGCTACAGATCAGGAAGTGTTTAGTATTTTTTAACGAACCAAGTATAAAGATCACATGTGGTCCCTGGAATATGGATTAATGTCTTCAAGTTAGGAACTAATAGATATATATTTATTATGATTACCATCTCTATTACTATGATTTAAAGAAAATATTTTATTATTTTAAAAGGAAAGAGAAGTTATATGGCAGTTATTCAATGTTATATGTATAGAACAAGTGTCCTTTGCAATTTTTAAATATCATGGTGGTGATAACTTCCCCTTGGTGGTTACAACTAAATTTTAATTTCCCATGGTACTTATAACCACCAAGGCCACTTGTCAACTATAGCCTTTTTGTCTCCAAAATGGCCACTTGTCAACTAAATGGGCTACTTCTCAACCACCAAGGACACGTGTCAACTGCAACTTGTTTCTCTCCATGGTGAACACTTGGCGACTGAGTGAAGACACTTGGCAACTAAGTGAAGACACTTGGCAACTGAATGAAGAGACTTGGCAACTGAATGAAGACACTTGGCAATTACATGGGACACATGTCAGATGCAGCATTTTTATCTCTTTTGTGGTTGAAACCACCCAAAATTGTTGTAACTTACCTAACTTGTTGGGCAAGTAACCTCCTAACTTGTTGGGCAAGTAATCTCCTAATTGGTTGGCCAGGTTACTTGGGAGAGAAGTTAGGTGAGATATTTTTGAATATGTAACTTCCCTACCTACCTTGGAACCCTATAAAAAGGCTTCAAGGGTCAAGGAGGAAGGATGATCACTACATCATCATCACTTCTCACACTTGGGAGCAAAGAAGATTTGTAAAGAAGATTGTTTGCAAGATGGCTTGCTAGAATAAAGATTTCAGCCTCTTTGTCATGGTCCTGTGAGTTATGCATTTCATTTTTTGTTTTGTTTAAATTGCTTAGCTAGTGGTTTAGATAGTATCATCCTTGGCAAGTAATTTTGGGATTTTTAGATTGCTCTTATTGTTCTTGTTGCCCGATAGAAATTTCTATTAAAATTTTGCCATAGAAGCGCTTGTGTTTAAAAGCCTTAAGAGCATTTTAGTAGTAAATTTCATTATTGTGCAACGTGTGGGAACTGCTATTGGGATTGTTGTAAGAGAGCCTCTGTTTGTAGTCACGCCGTTGAACAATTCAGTAGTCGAGAGGGTTCAGAAAATCTTTGGTATTTTGATGGGACCAGAATAGCTTCTTTTTATCTTTAAAGTGAATTCTCGTGGTATTTCAATCAGAAATTGTCAAGTCTTTTAAAGGTTCTGTTTGAATGCAATCGTTGACATCTATTATCTAGTCAAAATGGAGTCTCGTACGTGGTAGTTTACGCAGCAATTTTTGGTAGCATAATAGGATTGTCTTGAAGATATTGCTTGTTTGAGCCTTGGAAGTTTGAACAATTCGTAGATATTGAATTTGGGATAGCTTTATTGCGAAGTGTTTACTCGTGTCATTTTACCTTGTTTAAATATTTGAGGTCTACACAAATCTGCTTTCTTTTCTTTTCTGCTTATTTCCATCGAATCTTGCTCTATTTCTAGTTTTTTTGTGGAACTATCTCTTTCTCTAGGGAAAATTAGGAGTAGATTGCGGAGTTGTGCTCAAATGTTTTTGCAAAATTTTATTTGTTACAAGTAGGTATTATAAGGACCATGTAGACTAGGTAGTTGAACAAAATAGGAAATTTTCAAGAACACACAGTACTTGGCAAAGTTGGCTGAATCTCTTTAAAGTAAGTCATTTGTAGTTTACATACAACACAATCATTACATTTCTCACAACTGCACGCCGCAATAGCACATACACATACTCACATTAACTACTGAATTTATTTGGAGGTATCTGGGCCTTGGTGTTGCTAGAGACTAGCAGACACCTAAATCCTGTTCGAGGACAGTCGTTGGCAGTCGCGTCCCAAACAGTCGCCAACACAAGCGTATGTGACTGGGTGTGCTAAACAATACACTTCTAAATTACCAAGTATCTACACTTAAATGCTTGTGATTAAGGCATACATGTTCTACTTAATAACAAGAATAGTAAATAGCAATTAATGGAAACATTTTAACTAAAGAAAGTAGTAAACAATTAAAAATTAAAAGTAATAATAATCTAAGTGGATGTTATAATGATGAGAGTAATCTCAATCTTTATTACTAGTCATGTAACATGTGTCCAAGTACATCACACTCAAACAAAGGTCTCGCATGATTACAAATATCACACTGTAGGCATGCATTGTGTATAACACAACTTTAAGAAAGACTACCAAAAACTAAAAATTAAAACTATCTTCTACTGCTACTCTTCATCTCTCAATCAAGCACCCAAGTGTTGTATTTATAGGCTAACCCAGAGGAGACAACGTTGGATATCTAACATTGCTTCTTGGCTCCAACGTCAAGTATCCAATGTTGGGGCTTGATAAATGATGACTCATCAGCAATAAAGTTATTCCAATTCAATCTAACTACAAATTATCTAAACCCTCTAATCTCAACAACCAATTTTGTAAAAGAAAATCTTTTTATACTACCAAAAATGTTGCATAAACGACAAAGTACGAATCTCTATTTTGACTAGCTAATAGTTGCCAAAGATTCCATTCAATAGAGTCTTCAAAAAATTTGACAATTTTAGGATCAAATACTTAGGCAACACACTTTAAAACAATGAAGCTATTTCAGTCGTCTTAAATTACCAAATTTTTTTCCAAATTCTCTATGCCTAAAACAAGCAATTTTGTTAAGACATTACTATTAAATCGTTCTTGAGGCTTTTCAACAACATAAGTTCTTCTATGGAAAATTTTAATAGAAGTCTAATATTGCATAAAAAGAGAGCTATAAAAGCAACCTAAAAAAAATCCCAAAATTAGATGCTAAGCACAATACTATCTAAATCATTAGCTAACTAAAAAAAATTGGGAAGGAATGAACTCACAGAATTAAAACGAAGTAGCCAAATTGATGTCTTTAGCAAGGCATCCTACAAATAATCTTCAATTGCCTTTTTCCTAAAATCCTTCTCTCCTCAATTCTACCTTTTAAAGCCTTTATATGGTGAACTTACGGTAGTTACAATAATCATGAGAAGGGCATTAAAAATATCTAGGAATATTAATTTATAAGTACCTTAGAAGTTATAACTTCCATAGGAAGTTATTAGAAATTTGAGCTATGGTTGTCAAGTGTTTTCTTGGTAATAAATATCATGAAGATAACCATAGGGAGTTACAAAAAATTAGAGCAATTTATGCCACAATTTATTTAATAAACTCCCTTTCTTTGTTAAAATGATAACCTTTCCTATATTTTAAAAAATCATATTTGGATTATCTTTTAAACTTAAATTATAGATTTATGCCTATCTTAATTTGTATATATATTTTTACTTTAACTTTAGGCATAACATAGATTAATTAAATTGAATTGTTAGGATCACCACAAGCCCATTACATTTGGGAAGGAATAAGGGTTTGTGAATTTCGCATGAGGAGAATGAGGTTTTATTTAGTCACGTTGCATTTCCTTTTCCAATAACCACCCTAATTTTTTTCCATGGCTACATATGCCACCTATAATTTAGTATCATCGTTGATACCCTCGGTGCCTATTCTATGTTTTTGCACCACGCTGCTATCACTAAGCACTGTCGTTTAACATTGCGTCACTACTTTCGCCTTGTTTGCCACTACCATTGTCGAGATGGCAAGTGTCGATGTTGGCTCTAGCTTGACCCATCCATGGGAAGACCACACGTTCTAAAGGAATGTGCTCCAATGGGCTTTGAGTGGAATTGCAAATGCCAAAGTAGTTAGGACTTGAAAGTGCTGCTACCGCAAAAAATTCTAAATGCCATCTATGTCGCTTGTTCTTGTTGTAATTGTCACTGCTATGTCGTTGACCCTGTTAACATTGACCATATGTCAATAATTCCCATTCTTGTAGGATAAATGACTATCATTCATCAAGAAACAATAACGAAGCTACCAAAAAGAATGGATGTCATTTTTCTTTAGGATTTTGAGAATGTTCTGGGAGAACTAAGATTTGAAGGACCTAGTATTTTTGTTAAAATAATTAATTTATTTAGTTTTGTTTTATTTTCCACTAGTTTTCTATGTTTCTGCTTCTATCTTCCAAGTAAAATCCTTTGTTTGTTTCCTCTATTTCATCATGAAGCTTATTTTCTTTATAAATCAAGTAGTTTTCAAAGGCAAAGTTTTTCTTTGCATATATCATTAGTCATTTCTCATGTAGAGATTATTTAACCTCCATAGGCTTGTTTAAAATGATTAAAAGTTATTAGGCCATATTCTCATACTGGGACACTATCATCTAATATTCCTAACTAACAACACTTGTCATCCCATACATTTTTGTTCATTCTTTGTTATGCTCATGGTGTGTGTGCTGGGTGTTTAGTTCTTTTTTTTTAATCTATTTCACAATGCCTTTGTGGAGATACATTTTTCTAGATAATAAACATACAAACTCTATATACTACATTTTCCTCTGACAACCTACAATAGATACTTCAAATAATGATTCAATTTCCTTTGAAAACTTTCCACTTTCAACATATAAAACCTAGCTTAATGACTTCCTTGTAGCAACTCTTAGGAATTTTTACAATTCTTCATGTAATCTAATCTTTCACACTCATTAATAATACTTGTTGATGAGACGCGACCTGCATGTGCCGCGATATCGCGTCTTACCCTGCAATATCGCGTACGCGATATCGCGTCCCACCTTCATATCTATAAATAAGAGGTGGCACTCCCTTCATTTCCCAATCCTGGCTAGAAGTAGCGAAGCTCTGGCAGATTGATCACTCCAGAGTTAGAATTTTTCCCA
>MNCI01002493.1:289097-344859 GCA_015680685.1 Gnetum montanum | reverse complement strand
AACTCTGTAATGATGAAAATGATGATACCTATTGCAAAGAGTTAGAAATCCTTGAAAATTTTAAACAAGCACCCCTAGAGTTAAAAACTCTAACTGCCAACCTGGAATATGCATTTTTGAAAAATGGAAAGATGGTTATAATCAATGCTAAAGTTGCTCCTAAATAGAAAAAGAAATTATTGAAATTGATTAACAGATGGCCAATAGTTTTTTCTTGGTCATATCCTGAACTCACTAGGATTGATCCATGAATATGTCAACACCGTATCTATTTCAATCTAGTTTTGAAGCCAAGGAAGTAGCCATAGTGGTGGTTAAATCCCAAATTAAAGCAAATCATCAAGGAGGAAATAGAATAACTCCTAAGATCAAGGTTCATTTATCCTATTAATGATAGTGAGTGGCTTAGTCCACTCATGATTGTGCCAAAGAAAGGTGGTAAGTGGTTAGTTTGTATTGATTTCAAGCTGTTGAACATGGCAACATTCGAAAATCATTTTTCATTGGAATTTTTCGATCAAGTGTTGGACACCATTTCTAGACATTACAATTATAACTTTTTGGATGGTTATAGTGGCTATAGCCAAATTTAGATTACATCAAAGGATCAAGTCAAAAATACATTCATGAGTTCATGGGAGACTTTTGCATATCGAAAGATGTATTTTGGTCTGTGCAATGCTCCTACCACATTCCAATGCTTGGTCTTAAGCATCTTTTAGTAGCAAATTAGTAGCAAGGTAAAAGTCTTCATTAATGACTTTTCCACGTTAAGTGCTACATTTGAGCAAGCCTTGGATCACCTTGTGCAAGTATTAAAAAGATGTATGGAGACAAACCTATGGCTCAATTGGCAAAAGAGCCATCTAATGGTCTAAGAGGACATAGTCTTAGGGCATAGAATCTCACAAGCAAAGATTGAGGTAGACCTTAAAAATATAAGGATCATCTAAGGAATAACTTGTCAACCAGAAATAGTTAATGATGTCTGGTCATTCCTTGGACACACTAATTCCTACTGACGATTCATAGAAAATTTATCTAAGTTCAAAAAACCATTGGTTGAGCTAACAAAGAAATATGCTCCATTTGTTTAAACCAAAGAATGTGAAAATGCATTTCAATAGTTGAAGGAGAAACTCATAGATACTCCAATTCTATGAGCACTAGACTGGTCTAGACCATTTTATATCATGATAGATCCATCAAATTATGCCTTGTAAGCCCTATTGACACAATTGGATGATCAAAAACATCCATATTACATCCACTGTGCAAGCTGAAGCATTGTGGGTGCACAGCTCAATTACACCACAATGGAGAAAGAATTAATGGCATTGATATATGCTTTGAAAAATTTCAGGCACTATCTGCTTGGGTACAAAGTGTTTGTGTACACTGACCATAGTGCCATTCACTTCTTGATGAACAAGCCAATAATGAGCCCCCATGTCATACAATGACTAGTGATCTTACAAGAATTCGATCTTACAATGGTAGATCAAAAGGGGACTGAGAACATGGTCGTTGACCATCTCTCTTAGTTAAGATGGGATAACAAATAGAAGAAGAGCCCATTCTTTGATTAATTTCTTGATGAACTTCACTTTTCTAGAGTAATTAATGATCAAGTGATCATAGAACCAAAATGGCATGATGGCATCCTCACTTATCTTCTTACTTAGGAGATCAATGGACATCTTTACAAGGTGTGCACTGATGTCCTAGTTTGTTGGTGTGTCCCTGATATTGATCAACTATGCATTTTCCAAGATGCTCATGAGGGCCCTTGCAGAGGCCACTATGCAAGGAGACGCACAACTGTTAAAATCATGATGGTAGGGTACTATTGGCCATCAATCTTCAAGGATGTCCACCAATTCTTTTTATCTTGTGAACGTTGTCAACGAGATGGTGGGATGATCGTGTGAATAAAGGAACCTCAATAGTGGATCCAACCACTGGAACCCTTCAACATATGGGGCATAGACTTCATCTATCCCATAATACCCATGTCCAATGAAAAAAGGTACATTATCATCATCATTGATATTGTACTAAATGGGTAGAAGCAACAATCATCGTTGATTGTACGTGATCCACTACTACTCAATTTTTTCAACAACATATTTTAAATAGGTTTAGGATGTCATGTGCACTAATTTCTGACAATGGAACCCATTTCATAGGTACCACTTTTGACAAGCTCATGCAACACTTAGGGGTTGAACATAAATTAACAACACCCTACCACCCCCAAGCCAATGGTCAAGTAAAGGTTACTAACAAGGAGATTACAAATATCTTAATGAGAATTTTTAGCAAAAAAAGAAGAGACTAGAGTGCAAAACTCAATGATTCCCTTGAATCCTACCACTTAACATAGAAACTCCCTATAGGATACTCTTCCTATGATTTGGTGTATGGAAAATTACCAACACTTATTTAATCCAAGCTCTGTACACTTTCAATAGTCTGTGATCTATATCTTGACCTAACTCGAGCACAAAGAGAATGGTTGATCAACCTTAATGTGCTAGATAAAAAATAATCAATGGCCCTATCCTTGAATGAAGTGCACAAGGCATTCAGAAAGCAATGACCTAACTTAAGAATAAGGGAAGTCAAATTTCAACCTAGAGATAAGGTTCTCTACTAGAATCCCACACATGTTCCACAACAAACTAAATTTCAAACATTATGGCAGGGGCCTTATAAAACTGACAAAACATTTCCTTCCAGGGACATCATAATCTACAAACATGAAATTCCAAATAAAAAAATAGTTGGTTAACATTTAACAAATAAAACCTTTTCACAAGCCCAAGAAAGCCAGTGCAATAAATACCTCATTGGATGGACAACTTTGCTCAATCTTTTAGATTTGCTTCTTCCAACTTAGTCATGGGGGATATGATCATCCATGCTAACTATTCATGTAGCTCTTTAGTTTTTTTATTCTTTGTTTTACACCATTTTTGGTACATTTGATTTTTCTTGAATATTTTACACTTTCTTATATAATTTCCTTTGTTTTCATTGCTAATAAAGCACTTTGTGCCAACAAGTCATAGTGTTGCTATAGCTATTGTTAATAGTGATTTGTACTTATTATTTTTGACTACTAATGTTTGGTTTCTATTTTGAATTTTGGTACTAATAACTAAGACATAGTTTCTTTTTCATAGAACAGAAAATAATTCTACGACATCCACCCATCCAAAAACTCTATGGTTTTCCTTATTTTGGAAGTATGAGTACCCTTTTCATTAAATAAAACTTTAACAAACTTGTGGCCTTGGTAGTTTTTGGACTTGGACAATATTCAAGGGTTTGAACATGGTGTGACTTCAAGGGGACTCAATACAATTTATACCCTTTTACTTGCTTGGGTACATGAGTGTTTTCATGAATTTCTTACCATTTTATGTCCACCAATAATAAGAAGTTGAATAAGTCTTTGCATGGTATGGTTCCCATCTAAAAAAAACACAAAACAAAAAAATAATAATAAATGACAAAATGATGAAGAACAAAAAATATGATGATGGGAATTCAAAGCACATCCCTTAGATAGAATAATAGGCTACAAGCACTAGTTATGGGACTAAAAAGACATCTTACCCATGCTTGAAGGTCTCCTCTAACTAAGGTTCTTTCTCATTTCCTACTTCTCTTTTCTTCTCTATAAGGAATGGTGATTGATTTGTGGGAGCACTCGTATGTCTCAAGAGGATTAAGTAATCTTGGAGTGGCAATGCAAAGTCACTAAACATGGTTGGTTTTAGTCTAGACTAAGGATGGATTTTATGAGGTCATTTAACCACAAAATTCATGAGGGACTTCATGTGACCTTAATTGGAAACTCCATTCCACATTCTCTCTCATCCATCTATGCTTTTCATGAATCACCTCATTGCCACTATTCATGTCCTTGTTTGATGTCTTGATTTGACATGTTTGAATTCTTAGGTAGATTGTTCTGGGCTTCGGTCCTTAACTTTCATAATCATTTATCACCTATGGGGCCCATGGACTTCTTAGGTTGAGGTTATGCAAGGGAAAAAAGGGCATGTGCTTGCTTAGGGGAGGACCCACTTGCATATCTCATGGTTGGGTTACTTAAGTATCTCATCCTTAGACATTTCCATAATCCAAACCTCTGTGCGCCCCATTTGATGCATCCAGCTGTGTGCTCCTTAAGGTAATTTATTTAATGAAAACATTCTCCACCTAATTTTTACATTTTTGAGGTTTCAATGGTCCTCTTCAATGATTCCATCAAATTCTTGGCTTTTATGGAACTCCATGGATCCCACTTTCACCAAAAAACTCTGTATTTTTGAGAAATTCAAGTTGAAAAATTTTGTTTATACCCTTCGTAAATAGATACCCATCGATGGACCCCTACATATACAAGATCNTTTGTTTATACCCTTCGTAAATAGATACCCATCGATGGACCCCTACATATACAAGACGCCATATATGGGAACCCATTGACACAGCACAAAAATATAATATATATATATATATATATATACATGTCCACACTTCAAATTTTTCACATTTCCTTTCAAACACCAAAGGAGTTTTTATAATTTTCAAAGCCCAAGACCTTCCAGAGGTCATATCTTCCTAACCATTTGTCCAAAACGCTTTAGTATTCGACCCTGTAGGTACTAGAGGTAAGCTCTTAGTCATGGGGGCCACAAACCTAAAGTTTTTAAAAGAAAATTTTTCTAAATCTTTCTAACTCCCACAAAGGTTTAGCAAAGAAACCAAAAGTTAAACCCTTCCAACTAGCTCTAGTAACACTTTCAACTTAAAAATTAATAAAATAATAATAAAATAACCAATATACCATGGTCCAACCTTAGCCTAAGTGTAACTAACTAATGAGATGAGGCATCAAAACCTTGTAAGTTATACATTATACATACTAATCCTAGGATGTGTTGTGAGCATAGACGGTACTAAAGGGAAAGCGCACAAAGGAAGGAGGACCATCACATCCATGGGACAAATGACCATGAATGGGAAGGGGCCAAGAATAGGCCCAAGAACAACAAGCAACAACCCATGCTATAGGAGCTCTTAGGGAGGAGCCTAAAGTGGAATTTGTCTATCAAATTCTAGAATAAGCAATAGTAACAGAGCAATCCCACTGAGATGAGGCATTAGCTCCATAAGCAAACCTTGAGATGACCTCGATAGAAGCCTACCTTAAGTAGATTAAATTAAAGGAGGTTCAGAAAATGATGCTCTAAGAGTTGAATTTTAGCTCTTTCTTAGAGAAAGAACCTTGAGAAGTACAAGATCAACTAAAAACCTCTCCCATGTGGTTCATTATCACTTTCAGCAAGGAGTGGTACATGGGAGAGATGTTCTTATTTTGGAAAAATAGACAAGCTAGTTCAATGGTCAAGATCAAGGACATTTCAATGTCCTACTTAGTGCAGGCCTCTTTAGAGGCACTTGGGCTACAAAAAATTGGAACAAATCTTGTTGAGATTACAATACAGGTAGATCCTAGCATCAAGAAAGAATGTATACAATGGTGTTATGGAATCAACCGTAAGGAGTTCGATGTGCTTACACCAGCAGAGAGAATCTACTACAAGATTGCAACCTTTCACCTTAATCCAACAGTGAGGTCAAGCAAGATCACTACCTTCTCTGCCCATGCATGTTCTACTCGAAGTGGCAATTTCCCTATCAACCTTCGGAAGCTAATCTATCTTGAGATAGAAAAATGGTTCAAGTAGAATGAATGTGGAAGGAAGGCACTTCCCTTTTCATGCCTCATTAGGAAACTATGTTGAAGAGGAGGAATAACTTGCTATACAAACTACAAAGTCCATTGTGCTCCATCCATTAATTGTATAGAGATGATGAAGGATAAAGTCCTCCCAAAAGTCATTCAAGAAGAGGAGCAGCAACCACCACCTCGACCATCCACTGAACAAATAGTGTTAGACATTGTTACAACTTCTCAACAATTGCATGAACTCTAAGAATGGCTCTTTAGTGAGAAATAGCAATAAGTAGGAATGAGTAGTGATAACCCATTTGTATACCGGCTAGTAATGAGTCACCTGAATGAAGTGGCTCAAACAATTAGCTAGATGGAAGGAGGTAAACCAATTGTTTTGGTCCAAAGAATGCATTTTCCTACAAAATTGAAACCTAGCAACCAAGAGCTAATGGTATCCCTTTTGCAATAGCAGTGATTCCCAAAAACATCTGGGAACATTGCTACTTTTTCAATGCACTTGGAGGAGGGTGGGAGGCCAATTTTGATAATGCAACACCAAGGGTAGGAGATAGCAATAGAGGTGATCACTGATAGAATTGCCAAAATATTAAATGCACCTATAGCATCTATGACAAACATCTCTACACTTCAAGATGTATGGACATCTGTAGGGATAGTAAGTGGAAATTTAAATGTAGCATAGCATGAACAATTGTTTGACCAACTTATGGGAACTGAGTAATTGATTCTAGACATCTTTGACTTTCCAGACAACATAATTATAACCCAGTGAAAGGTGCTAGAAGAAAGGGGTAAGAACATCCTTTTGGAGGGGCAACTCAAACTAGCCAAAGAGCTAAATGGATGCTTGGCTATGGAGCTTGTTGAACTAAGAGCCCATATTATTGACCTTGCATTTCTCAACCTAGCACTAAAAATGGATGAAGTTGTTGAATAGCTTCACACAAGATTGCAAGGGGTTAAGGGTGTAATGGAGATGATGGTGTTCTATAGATCTTTAATAGAGGCCACTTAGCATAAAATTTTTAAGGCCTTGGATCAGACCTACTAGGAGAATGTATAATTAACAACAGAGAATTATTGCCTACAAAATGTTGATGCGTAAAAATAGCAAATGACAGATTTCATTCATCAATAGTAGGAGCAGCTAGCTATAGTGAACACTAAGCTAAGAAGATTGGTAATAGAAAATAAAAACCTCTTCATGGAGGAGGTTTGTGCTCTTCACTAAAAGGCTACAATCAAAGTAGCCACCTAGAAATCAAAGACTCTCAGATTTGAAAGAGTCAAAGGACACTACATAGATCATGTTGGTCTACAAAAAGAAGTTAATGAAAAACACATCTAGTTGATGAAGCCAAAAGTAAATGAGACCCTCCAACAAGGAAGAGAGATATGGAAACCTATCGTTGATGGGATAGATGCCTACAACAAAGTGGAGATCCACATGAATGAGTTGCATATTGAGGAGATGACAAAATACATAGAGCTTGTTAATCTCTAATATGCAAATTTGGCTATGTTTTTTGTTGGATGGTTGTGCTCTGAATTGGAGAAACAAGTGCCTAGATTGTACTTGTTGTACGAGGTAGAGTTCAAGCATCACAAGGACACCAAGCAAAATCTTGCAATGGCAAACATGAAACTCAAGATTCTCAAGGCAAAGTTCACTGATCAAAGATCAATTGCTGAGAACTTGGCCAAGAGGATGAATGACTACCAAGAGCTACAAAATGCACTTAGGGTATTCAATATCGAACATAAGCAATTCACTACCTGGTTTATCAATGTGAAGGAGCAATTTCCAGTAATGTCTTGCCTATGAGATATCCCCATTCTAGCCCACATTAGTGATGCTGCATGGACTATGAATGTTCACCAAAGTAAGGAGGAGAAGATCAAAGCATTGTTGAATGTCTTTCACCTTCTACTAAAAGTGGTAGCTATAGTAGGATAGCCACTGCATGTGCTTGAAGTAGGAGAAGGTCCTTTGGAACCTTAGGAACCTCCATTACCTAGAACCATCTGATCTGTTTAACTATCTTCACACCATCAAAGGATGTGTTATCCAATTTTGTTCAATCATGTTCTATTTTTCAATTTCATGTCATGAACACCATAATTTTATAATCAATATCGATCCATACACTTGGGTACTTAGTTTTATTGTGTTAGTTTGGTTGTGTCATGTGTCATTCAATAATCCCATACCTTCCTAATTTTGTAAAGAACTCAAGGAAAATTTTTTATTCATTTGTGGGGGTATGATAAAGTATCTTTAGTTTCCTATGTCGCAGGATGCCATAGATGCGACCCTGTCGATAGGATCCTTTCAACATAGATTTTTCACGTTAACATGTACCCATGGACATGGCATCCTAGTAGGTCTATAAATACAGCATTCCAACAATGTTAATGGTGGTTAGAATTTCAGCTGCTAGCAAAATGCTTGTAGTTTGTTTTCATAAGAGACAAAATAATTTATTCGAGCATTGTTGTACCTGAGCACTATAGTGTGTGCAACTATAAAGATAAGATTTTTGATAAACCTTGCAGCACTTGGACTAGCTTAATGATTTATTTATGCATTTATTATTTTCATTAATTAAGAAATTAATTAAGCTATAATGATTAAGACTTTAAGTAATTAGTTAATCTAAATAGATTAGCACACATAAGTACAACCACTTTTCCATAATAATTTAAAAACACCCATAATGATTTGAGGCATATTGGCATCATGATTTGCCAACAATGACCAAGGATCCCTTATATGAGAATTGCTACTACTAGCAGAAAGTAAGAGTATCCTTGGGCCCATGTTTATTTTGTAATTTTCTAAAATTTATAGAATTT
This sequence comes from Gnetum montanum, assembly GCA_015680685.1. Taxonomy (NCBI): domain Eukaryota; kingdom Viridiplantae; phylum Streptophyta; class Gnetopsida; order Gnetales; family Gnetaceae; genus Gnetum; species Gnetum montanum. The sequence continues at coordinate 336,224 of MNCI01002493.1, read as the reverse complement.
TTGAATTCTTGGGTTTTGACTAGAAAATTAGCTTGATGATCTTGTTGAATGCTTAAAACTTGGATTTAAATTTTGATTCTTATTTATGTACCTTCTCAAGTTTTATTTTGTTATCTTTTTGAGTCCAACAGAATAGGGAAAATCTAGGATGTTTGTTTATGGTTATTAAATGTTAGTGATATTCAATTATAGTTGTTAAATGTAGCTAATTTTTTTATTCCATATTATTGGTAAATTAGATTGATTAAATATTAATGATGTGTGATATATTATTTCAGTTTAGAATAATTATTATAATGATTTTTATTCAGTTGGTTGCTAAAAGAAAATAACAAGTATTATTGTGTAATTGAATAGATTTGATATTATAGATTTCTATATTTCTTATGCCCAACTGTTGGGTTAAACAAGTCTTTTGATGAATAGCATCTAATATATTATTATGGTCTAAGAAAAATTAGAATATAATCAATAAATAAAGAAAAAATTAGACTTGTACATTGTATCAAAGGAATCTTGCATAAATTTATCTTGTCATTATTTTTTTTTCATCATTATCTTTTTTTCTTCTCAGTAATGGTTGAACCAAAAACTGATTATTCAGTATGGTTTCTTTATTGACATTAGATGTAATTGTTTTTAATTCTTTTGTTAAGAGTTTTGATATTTGAATTTGTAACTACTAATTAATAAGATTCTTATGCTTCTTATCCAGTTGTCTATGTGAACAAATTTATTAATGTGTACAATCTAGTTTCTAATTTTTCTTGCTTCTTAAACCCTAAGTATTGTATCATTGACAATGATATTGTGAATAAATGTAAAGATTATTGTATTAGTTTTTATTTCAATTTGTAGTTTTTTAGATACATTAATAATATGTTTTCTTGAGATTAACTTCCTTATAACTTATTACATTTTGGCTGTGAAAGGATTGAATTAATTAAATTTTTGGTAAGCTAGATGACTGCATATATGATTTTAAGTTTTAGATGTTTTCACTTTTGTACTACACCTTGGATGCATAGTGTATTAAGAGATGTCAATCATCGTATATTGGTATTCTCTTCTTGCTAAATCCTTGGGCCATTCTTTGCACTATTAAGTCTCTTTATTATCTTTTATTTCAATTGATTGGTATCCATGTTCATCTATATGTTGAATTTTCTAATAATAGATCAATTTGTTAAAAAAAAAGTTTACACCTACATTTTTAGTTAGCTTGTTGGGGGAATTTGAGTGTTAACTCTTGCTTTTTACTGATGGATGCTACAACATTACTTCTAGTAACATTAATAAAGGAGATAGAAAGAGACATGTACTAAAAAAAGTTTTTCAAAATACCTAAAAAAGGTTCTTTGAGATACTAGAAAAAGATTCTTTAAGATATCATAAAAAGGCTATTCAAAATACCAGAAAATGGTTCTTACAAATACAAAAAAAAAACTGTTTCTTCAATATACAAAAAAAAAAGTTCTTTAAGATACCAGAAAAATGTTCTTTGAAGATACTTAAAAAATGATTCTTTTGAGATACCATAAAATGATTTTTCAAGATACTAGAGATAGATTCTTAGAGATACCAAAAAATAATATGTTTAAGATACCAAAAAATGATCCTTCAAGATATCAGAAAATAGTTTTTTGACATACTAGAAAAAGGTTCTTTAAAATACCAGAAAATATTTTTTTATGATACAAGAAAACTGTTCTTCGAGATACTAGAAAAAAGTTCTTTGAGATACTAAAAAAAGATTCTTTCAAATACTAGAAAAAAGTTCTTCGAAGATACCTAGAAAAATGGTTATGTATAGATACTAGAAAATAGTTTTTCAAGATACTAACAAAACATTCTTTAAAATAGCAGAAAATGGTATTATTGAGATACTAGAAAACGGTTCTTCAAGAAACTAGAAAAAGGTTCTTTGAAATACCAAAAAATAGTTCTTTAAAATACCAAAAAAAAGATACTTTGAGATACTAAAAAAAGGTTTTTCGAAATACCAGAAAAATGGTTCATCAAGATACCATAAAATGGTTCTTTAAGATATCATAAAATGGTTTTTCCAGATACCAAAATAACATTCTTTGAGATAATATAAAAAGATTCTTTAAAATAGCAAAAAATGATTCTTTGAGATACCAAAAATGATTTTTTGATATACCAAAAAAAGATTTTTTGAGATACCATAAAATAATTCTACAATATAGTAGAAAAAAAGTTATTTGAAATACAAAAAAATAGTTCTTTGAGATACCTGAAAATAGTTTTTCGAGATACCAAGAAAAGGTTTTATTCAACATATTAGAAAATGGTTTCTCGAGATAAAGAAAAAATGGTTCTTTCAAAATACCAAAAAATAGTTCTTTGAAATATGTGAAAATGGTTCTTCAAGATAAAGAAAAAATGATTCTTAAAAATACCAAAAAATGTTCTTTAAAATATCAGTAAATGGTACTTTTGAGATACTAAAAAAATGTTTTTAGATATACTAAAAGAAGGTTATTCAAAATACTATAAAAAGACTCTTTGAGATACTAGAAAAAGGTTATTTAAGATACTAAAAATAGGTTCTTCGATATACCAAAAAATTGGTTTTTTGATAAAAGACGACGTAAATAATTTTTTAAGTATTTTAAAGAACCATTTACTAGTATTTTAAAGAACCATTTTATAATATCTCAAAGAATCTTTTATAGTATATTTGAGAACCATTTTCTGGTATCTCAGAGAACCTTTTTCTAATATCTCAAAAAATTAATTTTTTGGTGTCTATGAGAACATTTTTCTAACATTTTGAAGAACGATTTTTTAGTATCTTGAAGAACTTTTTTGGAATCTTGAATAATCATTTCCTACTATCTCAAAGAATCATTTTCTGGTATCTCAAAGAATTGTTTATTGATATCTTAAATAACCATTTTCTCGTATCTCAAAGAACCATTTTTCTAGTATATTCAATGACTATTTTTAGTATCTCTCTGGTATTTCGAATAACCTTTTTTTAATATCTTAAAAAGTCATTTTTTTGGTATCAAAGAATCATTTTCTAGTATTTCAAAAAACATTATGTTAAAAACTTTTTGTTGGTATTTCAAAAAATCATTTTATGGCATCTAGAAAGAACCTTTTGCTAGTATCTTAAAAAACCATTTTTGTGGTATCTCAAAAAACTATTTTTTAGTATCTCGAAGAATCATTTACTCGTATGTTGGAGAATCATTTTTAAGTATCTCAAATAACCTTTTTCTAAAATCTTGAAAAATCATCTTTTAGTATCTCAAAGAATCATTTTTTTACTATGTTGAAAAACATTTTTCTAGTATCTCGAAAAATAATTTTTTGGTATCTCAAAGAATCTTTTTGTGGTATCTCAAAAAATCTTTTTCTAGTATCTCAAAAAACCTTTTTCTAATATCTCGAATAATTTTTCTCTTATATCTCGAAAAACTATTTTCTGGTATCTTTAATAACATTTTTCTAGTATCTTCAAAGAATCTTTTTCTAATATCTCGAAAAACCTTTTTTTTGATATCTTCAAAATATTATTTTCTAGTATCTTAAAGAAATTTTTTCTAGTATCTCGAAGAACCATTTTCTGTTATCTTCAAAAAATCATTTTCAAGTATTTTGAATAACATTTTTTTGATATATTGAAAAATCTTTTTTCTTGTATTTTGAAGAACTATTTTCTACTATCTTGAAAGAAATTTTTTTTTACTATCTCAAACAAACGTTATATATCTTTATGAAGAACCTTTTTCTGGTATCTCGAAAAATCATTTAGTATCTTTATAAAGAGTCTTTTTTTAGTATCTTGAAGAACCTTTCTTTGGGATTTTGAAGATATAATTTTTTACTATCTTAAACCCTTTTATGATATGAAGAACCATTTTTTGATATCTTGAAAAAACCTTTTTCTGGTAGCTCGAAGAATTATTTTTTAGGATCTTGAAAAACTATTTTTTTGGTATCTTGAAGAAGTTTTTTTTGGTATCTAAAAGAACCATTTTTTGGTATCTTGAAGAACTTTTCTTTAGTATTTCAAAGATTCACTTTCTGGTATGTTGAACAACCTTTCTAGTATCTTAAAGAACTTTTTCCTAGTATCTTAAAGAATCATTTTTGGGTATGTTTAAAAACCATTTTCTAGTATGTTGAAAAATCATTTTCTGACATCTCAAATAATCATTTTCAAGTAATTCAAAGAAACTTTTTTGGTATCTTCAAAGAACTTTTTTGGTTATCTTGAATAACCCTTTTTTGGTATCTCAAATAACCTTTTTTTAGTATCTTGAAAAAACATCTTCTGGTATCTACAATAATCATTTTTTCGTATCTTGAAGAACTATTTTTCTGATATCTCGAAAAATCGTTTTCTAGTATGTCTAAGACCCATTTTATTGTATCTTTGAGATAGCATTTTTTTAGTATTTTGATGAACTAATTTTCCCTTGGTATCTTGAAGAACATTTTTCTAGTATTTTGAAGAACATTTTTCTAGTATTTTGAAGAACCCTTTTCTAATATCTCGAAGAACCATTTCTTTAGTATCTCAAAGAACTCGTTTTTTGGTATTTCGAAAAATCTTTTTTTAGTATTTCAAAAAATGCTTTTTGATATTTTGAAGAACCTTTTTCTAGTATCTTGAAGAACTGTGTTCTGAAATGTTGAAAAACATTTTTCAGTTATCTTGAAAGATTTTTTTCTGATATCTTTTCAATACCACCTTTGTTTAGTTCTTTTTAATATTTCTAGTATCTTGAAGAACCTTTTCTCGAAGAATCATTTTTTGGTATCCCAAAGAATCATTTTCTAATATCTCGAATAACCTTTCTTTAGTATCTTGAAGAACCATTTTGTACTATCTCAAAGAATGTTTTATTATTATCATTGAAGAACGTTTTTTTGATATCTCAAAGAACCATTTTTTTTAGCATGTCGAAGAACCTTTTTGTGGTATCTAAGAAAATCATTTTCTAGTATGTTGAAGAACCATTCTTCTCATGTCTTAGAGAATAGTTTTTTGATATCTCAAGGAACCTTTACTACTATCTCCATAAATTGTTTTCTAGTATCTCAAAGAACCATTTTCTGGTATCTTGAAAAACTTATTTTTCGTATTTCAAAGAACTTCTTTTTATTATCACTAAGAACCTTTTTCTAGTATCTCGAAGAACTATTTTCTGGTATCTCAAAGAACCTTTTTCTAGTATTTTGAGTATTCTTTTTTTAGTATCTTGAAGAATCATTTTTAGGTATCTCGAAAAATCTCTTTTTACTATTTCAAAGAATCTGGTATCTCAAAGAACCTTTTTCTAGTATTTTGAATAACCTTTTTATAATATCTTGAAAAATCATGTTCAGGTATCTCAAATAACCTCTTTTTGCTATTTCAAAGAACCCTTTTTTTGGTATCTCAAAGAACCTTTTTTTTTAGTATTTTGAATAACTTTTTTCTAGTATCTTGAAAAATCATGTTTGGGTATCTCGAATAACCTCTTTTTGCTATTTCAAAGAACCATTTTTTTCGTATCTTGAGGAACCTTTTTTTGTATATCAAAGAACCTTTTTTTGGTATCTTAAAAAATCATTTTCTTGATATTCAAGGAAATTTTTTTTGCTATCTCAAAAAACTTTTTATTGGTATTTCAAAAAATCATTTTCTAGTATCTTGAAAAATTAGTTTTTTAATATCTTGAAAAACTATTTTCTGATATGTCATGTAGTTGAAAAATCCTTAATTCAGTATTTTAAGAATGTTTTTATAATATCTTGAAGAATCATTTTTTGCTATCTCGAAGAATCATTTTCTAGTATCTTGAAGAACATTTTTTTAATATCTTGAATAATCTTTTTCTAGTACCTCGAAGGATCATTTTTTGATCTCATATAGTCGAAGAACCTTTTTTCTAGTATGTCTAAGAACTTTTCTCTAGTATCTCGAAGAATCTTTTTCTAGTATCTCAAACAACCATTTTCTAATATCTTGAAGAACCATTTTGGAATACTTAATAGGACACTTGTTGTTGGACTTGATTAATTACTTTTTGTTGTTTAGAAGAAAGAGTTTTGTTTTTAGAATCCTCTAATTATTTTAAATTGAATGAAGAAACTTGAACAAGATCCTCTTTTTCTTGTTTAATTTGTAAATATCCATTTGCTAAAATTTCATTGACTCTCATTTCAATTTCTTGCACACAAGCTCATAATTTTTCAAGCTAATGGTTTGCTCCTCTACATAATTCTTCAGAATTTTTAATAATACTATAAATTTTGGATTTATAATTATCTAATAGACTACTTAATGAAAGTGGATCAGCTATTCTTGAAAATATTGTTAAGTTAATAGTCANTAATAGACTACTTAATGAAAGTGGATCAGCTATTCTTGAAAATATTTTTAAGTTAATAGTCGTCTAAATTTGTTCTCCTTAGAGATTTATAAGGAGATGTCCCTTATGCCCATTCATGCATCAATCGTGCTTAACCAAGCCCTTCCCATAATGATGGGGAAGTCATCTTTGCAGTTCTCTACCTTGATCACCAGAAGATTGGTAGGATAGGAGCACCCATAAATTATGGTTACAATGTTCTCCACTAGCCTAAAAGGGACATTGATTGACTGATTTGCCAATTCCAAATGAATGTTGCTCTTCTTGAAAGATGGTAGGTTTCAAGCTTTGCACATGTCATTGAAGATGAGATTGACACCAAAACCAGAATCAAGAAAATCCTTGCATGGCTCATGTCTAGTGATTTGCAAGTAAATAAGAGGACTTCCTAGGTCAGATCTTCTCATGGAAAGGTTACTAGCCTTGATTTAATTAAAGAGAGCATGGATTAACATTATAGTTTAGATCTAAGGTAGTGTTTGGTTTGAAAGGCTCTCAAATGTATTTGATGTAGAGGATGAAGGTGTTGGAGATACAGGATGATTGGCCACATTAGGTTATGAGGGTTTGGAAGGACTATTGGGTCAAAAAAATGGTTGTCTCCTATATCAATTATCTAAACCATTCGGCTAGAAAACCAGTTGTAAATGTATAGCCCTCGTAGCATTTCATTACTTTGACTGTGGGGGAATTTTACCTTGCATGAATGGAGCAAGAGGTAATTGGATATAAGGTGGAGGGATGTGTGAAAGTGAATGGGTTTGATGGTACTTTGGAGGATAATAGTGATGCTGGAATGACGTGCAGCTTGCAAAGCTTCATGGAAAAATAGGTTGTTCAACATAGTACCCATATCGATCTAGTTGCCTGTAAGGGTGCTGTTGTCTTACCAATGGCACTCCCCACAATTATGGTTGGTGCCACCATTGACATTATTTATTTGGTTGTGGTGGAGCTCCACTTGGATAGTAAGCTTATTGTTGGTGGAACTACCTTGGATTACCTTGAGGATAAGGAAATTGTCTAGATGCTTACCTACATGCTAGCCATGGATTCAATGCATACACCCTAAACTTTTGTAACTTTGATGTCATAGGGTAACATCCCTTAGAATGTTCATATTAGTAAATGTCACATCCATCATCATCATCGAAGTCTATCTTCACAACTTTTTCAACTGTAGCAACTTTGCCCATATCTCTCTAGTAGGCATATTTAGCTTCTTTCTGCCTCCTGTGGCCATGATCACTATTCTATTCTTTGGATACTTCAACAATCTTCATAGAATTTGCAATTTTTTATCCAAAGAGTCCCATAATTTATCAACCTTTATCAAAATATCATAAATAGATTTTTATATGGGCAAGGTTTTCTTGTTCACCACCTCGTCAAGTGGTGACTTCTCCTTGTCACAAAATCAAACCTCCCTTTTCCTTATGAAAGGATCCCTATTATACTCTTCTACACTTTTCCTTTTTCACAACTCACCTTCTTCTTTTGCAACCTACTCTATCAACCTTTGTATCTAATGAGCTCTTAGTTCGGATAGTCTACCTTAGGCATAAATCCCAAGAGTTCTTTTGGTTTTTGCTCTGAGCCCATTTATGATGTGGTCGAGTTGTTTCCTCTGAGAATAACCATGGCTAGGGCATCAATGTCAAAGAGAATAATATCTACCCATGGCAGCATCCAAGGGTTCATGTGTTCCTTGTTTCTAACCTTGGGATTTATCTTCTCAGATTGGACACTCTAGAGTATGTCTAGTATTTGTTATTAAATAGTTCTAGCATGGTACTCCATTTGCGAATAGATTCTAGCTGTAAGGGCTAGTACCAACTTTCAACCTCCTTGATGAGTGTCCTGGGGAAGATTTTGAGTTTTTTCTAGTTATTTTCAATGTTCTACAAGGCATAAGCATAATGCAAAGCTTGTAGATGTGTCTATGAATTAGAGTTATATCCCCCCCTCCAAATCTTAGGATATTGTTCATGTCTAAGTGCTTGATTTGACTATCTTTCGCATGCCTAGTTGGGATCTTTACTATCTTTATAATGTTAAGCATGCTTCAAGTTGCCAACAGAGGCTCATCATCATCATCATTGCATTGTTGCTGATGATGTTATCTATTACTCCTTTGTTCATTATAGGCTTGGTGATCAGTATTGTTGTCCCATTGAGCACCTCCATCACAGTTATTCTTTTTGTGGCATCTTTTAGAATCAAAAGAAGAGGAAAAAGAGGATGCAAATGAAGAGGATGAAGAGGGAGGAGGACTACCACCACCATGGTGTCTACCAACTTCCCTTCAGTTATCATGGCCATGGTCATCAAATTTTTTATTATCTTAATACTTATCTGATTCCTTGCCTTGCCTGAATTATTGATTGTAGACTGCAAGTTCAAGGTTACACCGCCATCATTAGTAATAAGGGGTGGAAAATTATCATGTTGAGAGCGCTTGGAAGGAGGATCCTCGTTGTTGTCTTGGTTTAGTAAGAATAAGGGATTGGTGAACCATTTCACCTTCACAGCCTCGTCATGCTTCTCCTAATGTTGATCTTGCTTGCATTGTATTTTAGTGGGACAGTAGTCTTGGTAGTTATAGTCATGCACAACATACTCTTCTTGAAGATCATGGATTCCTAACTTCTTAAGAGTTTAAAGTAGCATCATGGGTACAAATCAATCAGGAGGCATTAAGATGTTGCCTTCAATATCACGCTATCATAGCTGCTCATCCTAATGTAGGATGAAGGTGAAGTTGGGCATGTACTCATCTAGATAAGTATATACCACTTTGCACTCCTGTGGGATCGATAGTTTAACAACATCACACCTATAAGAAGAAGAATACATTTTGCAAAATAATTAAAATTATCAGTGTGCTTTGGTGATTATATAATTAAGATTGATGTTGACCTTGGGGTTTGTCGAATGATATTAATAATGTTCACTAATTCTAGTAGCACACATTTCAACAAACAAAGTCCCTAGCAATAGTGCCAATGATGAGTGGTTGAGATATCCCTATGCCCAATCATACGAATCACAAAGCATTCACCCATGTTTAGGTCAAATTTCATGGACTCTATAGTTTCTGGCACACTAGACTTCTAGAAAGGGATCCTTTCCCTAAAGGTCATTTGTTGTCTTCCCAATTACACTTGTGATGCACATGGTATGGTTAAGTGTCATCAAGGCATATGATTTTTATTGTTTTGTGTTTTATATTCTTTGGTGCTTAGAATAGAGAGATGAAATAATTTAACAACTAATTTAGTTTAACTAATTAACTATTCTCCAACTAGTCCTAACATAAGCATCTGGTCCCATTTTCCATACATGTCCTGAATCCATGTATCCACTATTGAGTTACCAAGTGCTACGCTACTGGGTGCACCAAGTAATAATGCTTCTGGGATTACCAAGAAAATATATGTTTACACTTAAAGCAGTCATACATATGTATTTAACCTATTTAGCTTATCTTACTTAATCACTTAATTAGCTTAATTACTTAGAAACATTGAACAAATAACTAAAAACATTAAATGCAAAAATAAAACATTTAAACTATCTAGAATGATGCAAGGTTTATTAAGAAGCTTATCTTTATTGTTGTACACACTCGTGTGGTTCAAGTACAACAATGCTCAAACAAAGATCTGTACACTCAATGACTTCTATTGTAGGCACTTGGGAAAATATTGTAACTTTAAAATAAATAAACTACAAGAGCTTTACTACTACTATGACTTAATAATGCAAAAACATGACTAGAAGCTCGTATTTATAGTTTTTTCTATAGTACTGCATTGACAAGGCCCCATAGACATAGCAAATGCTACATTGATGCAACCTCATCGACGGGGCAATGCCAGATAAATGGGGCCCCATCAATGAGGCCACATGAACAAGGGCCCATCGATGTGATGCTTTGACACTCATCAATAGGTAAAGCATTTTTCATAGATATGAATGTTATATGCTGAGAAAATTTTTAGCAATGTCTTTATTTTGAAAATTTCATATAGTAGGTGGAAAGAATATACCTTGTTATTATTATGTTATACCCTGACTTCAAGCAATTCTGCTTTAATCATTCAAGGATTTTCTCCAAGGAAGTACTGCTTGTTTTATGAAATATTATAGTTCTTCTATATTTCTTATCTAGAAGTAATTCATTAAGATTAAGTAGTTTTCTTGTCGCACAACTAATTAGTCTTAGTTGTCTTACCTAAAAATACAACTTGCACACACTCCCTTTTCAAAATAGATGAGTATACCAAGTACCATGGTGATACTTATTATANCTTTTCAAAATAGATGAGTATACCAAGTACCATGGTGATACTTATTATATCTCTTTTCAATATTACTCACCCAAAAATTGAAGCATAAAAAATTCACGCAATTTGCAAAGCTCAACTATGAACTCTTGTTGTTCAATGCCCATGAACTAGGAAGGCTCCACACATTGTCATAAGCTTCTAATCTAGTAACACTTTCACATCCAAAAAATTGAATGGCAAAGTGGCTAGATGAGAAAAGTGTGGGGTTTTTATGGGAAAACACCCAAAAGAGTCCAATGTAATACAACAATATAGTTTCCAAAACTAAAACTCCACAAATGTAAAAGACTAGGGGGCATGGGGTAAGGGGGAAGAGAAGGCCATCCTTTTCTCACCACCTAGGGATATTAATGCTTCTACTTAAAATTCATCAACTAATACAATTGACAAGAATGTTTAGCATCAATGTATAGGTTTTCTCCACTGCAGTGCATGTGAATTTACAATTACATATAATAATGTCATGCCATACCACACATACCTGAAAAAAATACCTTTAACATATGATTGTAGATTTAATCGCCAAAAATTGAAGCATAAAAAAATCCACACAATGTGCAAAGCTCAATTATGAACTCTTGTTATTCAACGCTCATGAACTAGCAAGGCTCCATACATTGCCATAAGCTTCCAATCTAGCAACACCTCCAAATCCAAAAAATTGAATGTTAAAGTGACTAGATGGGAAAAGTGTATGGTGTTTATGGAAAAACATCCAAAATAGTCCAATGTAATACAACAATATGGTTTCCAAAACCAAAACTCCACAAATGTAAAAGATTGGAGGCATGGGATGGCGGGAGGAGAACGAAATCCTTTTCTCACCAACTAGGGATATTAATGCTTGTACTTAAAAGTCATCAACTAATACAACTAACAAGAATGTCTGGCATCAATGTATAGTTTTTCTCCATTACAGTGGATGTGAATTTATGATTACATGTTATCATGTCATGCCATACCACACATACCTAAAAAAATACCTTTAACATATGATTGTAAATTTAATCGCCAAACTTTGGATCATTTACTGATTTCGCGATCGTTTGCACTATGGATAGCAAAAGATAAGCTTCTATACATTTTTTTTTACAATATCCAGCTTTAATGATTTTAACTCCAATGCAAATAGATTCTATGTTGCATTTCCATCTATATGGAATGTTTCGAATTGTTGTTTATTATTGATTTTTTGTCGTTCTTTGCTTTCTTGCCCAAGTATTAACTGAAATGAATGTAATGAAATGGAGCAAATAATATTTTTGTTATCTATGTTTTAATAATTATATTTTGAATGATTAAAATCAATTTCAAAATCATTTTTTATTTTTTATTTTTATATTAACATAGCAAATATCTAGCTAGATTTAGCTTTCTTCTTTATGCATCTCACTTAGCTTATTCATTTTCAAATTGATTTTCTTGCTAAGATAAAATGTTGATAATGCTATCATGTTGAAGATATTTGTAATATCGTATTAATGTGTTCTTATCAGCTACATCAGCATTAGAGATATTCGTGAAATTTCTTAATGACATGTTACAAAAATTTTAGCCAAATATTTAAGTGTAAATATAATCTTTGCACATGAAATTTATAAAAATNTAATTGCATTAAAAGTTGATTGGTTTCCATAGGACTAATAGAAGAAGTTAAGACCTTATGCTCAATATAGCTTTGAAGGCATACACTTTGCAACAAGTCTATGTAACGAGAAAAAAAATACTTGGATCAACATACTCATTTACATGCTTTGTTAAACTTTCTATGGATATATTCTTCTCAAATTTTCTCAACAAAGCCAACAAGAAAATTTAAAGCAAATGCAAATGCCCTAGATACATAAAGCTTAAAGCCACTAGCTATACCTCTTACCTTCTCCTTTTCCTAATAATATTTAAGCTANTTAAATCAACCAATATTTATGTTTCTACCAAAACTATATACAAGTAGCACACAAGAAAGGAATATTTCCTTGGTAGGAAAAAAACCATTTTTTAGTAAAATTGATAAAAATGCTGTTGGTTTTATTCAAAGATAAAAATTGCAATGGCTTATCATAAAAAAAATTGCAAAGCTTGAGCAAGAAAATTGTACATAAGAAATTTTTAATTGCATTAAAAGTTGATTGGTTTCCATAGGACTAATAGAAGAAGTTAAGACCTTATGCTCAATGTAGCTTTGAAGGCATACACTTTGCAACAAGTCTATGTAACGAGAAAAGAAATACTTGGATCAACATACTCATTTACATAAACTTTCTATGGATATATTCTTCTCAAATTTTGTCATCAAAGCCAACACGAAAATTTAAAGCAAATGCCCTAGATACATAAAGCTTAAAGCCACTAGCTATACCTCTTACCTTCTCCTTTTCCTAATAATATTTAAGCTAACAATATTAACCAATAATATATTGGAAAAATCTTACCTAATAATAACAGTAGATATAATGTTTCTCATGTTATGAAAGCTTATATTTAAAATTTGTATTAAGCTTTTTCATGCTATGGCAACATTCTATTTTAAAAATTTGGCGGTCAATGAAGGGGCCGAGGGACGAGGGTTGATGCGGTGGGGGACGGGGAGAGAGCAGCTCTGCTCGAGGCCGCAGAATGCCTGCTTGCCAGCCACTCCTTTTGTGCTATTCTATACTGCATCATCCACTGCCTCCTCCACCGCCCATAGTGCCACCGTTGCTACTGCTACCGCCCTTCACTCAAACCCTCAAACTAGCGCCACCTTCCAACTGCTACCTGTCGTGCCTGCCTCCACCTCGAGTGGAGTTCAGTCGTTCTGCCTCTGCGTAGGCGCAGGCCCGAGCCATGTCCCATTCCCCTATCCTCTCTGCCCTGTGGCATTCCATACCCTGCTGAATGGAAGGTGAAGTCAGTAGAAAATGTAGGTAAGTGTTTGCAAATAGCGAAAATAGGGCATTGTCCAAACAGCAAGGGGCTGCCATGGCCTCTGAACTTTCACCTATGCTTCCAAGAATTTTATGTACATTACGGCCTGATTCAACATGCATGCCATATCCAAGCATGTGCTTTCCATGTGAATGAGTTTCTCAATTACGTGCAATCTCTCTTGGATCTTTCAACAGTGTTGTGCTACCATGCTCTATGTCGAGACCTGAGACACTTATGAATGAGAAAGGAAAGCAGAAAGTATCTCACGGACTATTTCAACCATGTAGCATGCTGCAGTTGACAAAAGTCTCTCACGGAGGACTATTTCAACTATGTAGCATGCTGGTCAACTATTTAGCATGCTGGTCCTGTTGCCGATGGAGACTCCATCCTCCTCTGTTTCTAAGAGGAGGCACAGATAGCTCTAATGCACAAACTCGTAATTCAATAGCTTGTGAAGATGTTTGCCCTCCCCTCCGAACCCTGCAAGTATTCATAATAACTCATAAGGAATTCTCATTTCAACTTTTGCTATTTCAAGTAACGTAAAAACACAAATTTTGGTAGATTGTCTCTCTACAGGTAACGTAACCAACGCAGATTCTCTGTCCATTAATGGGCAATGTAACGGACACACAGGCCAGGCAGATTCCTCAACAATTTTTGGTAGATTCAGGTAACAACGCAGATTCTGCATCCGTTACAGGGAACGTAATGGACGCACAAGCCAGGTAGATTCTCTGATAGATTCTGTCTATATATGTATGGTACATTAAAACACAGTAGATTAGCATGGCAAGGCTGAAGCCACAAATGGAGAAACGGGGCATAAGTTCATAATATACAATGAGAGATCTTGAAAGAATGAATCCTTAACAACAACAAACATTTTCCGAGAATCATCAGTGATACACATTTGTTTTAAGAATGTAGTCATCCATAAAGACTGGCAATATAAGAAAAAGATAAACATTAGAATCATAACCCACGGTCATAGAAAATAATTCATCTTAGCCAATTCATGCCTGCTCTGTAGAACCTGAGATAAGAGCCCTTATTAATAAAGATTACAAACATTTTAAATAACATTTTTTTAGCTAACAATCCTACAATGAAAATTTCGTTTTTAAGATTAGAAATTCTACACCTTCAAACCCTACAAAAAGGCATTATTTGTCAGTTTTTGGTCTTTTGTTTACTCTTTGATCAAAAATTGGATCAACTTGTTCTTCCTGAGTTTGGGCATCCTGCATTTGATTATCTGCTGAAACTGGCATTGCACCTTCTGGAAAAGGTGGTGGAAAAGGAGCTGGTTGCAACTGAAAGAGATAAGAAAACCAATACATAAACTGCTATAATGACATCTTTATAGTTATCATTTTCTATATGTAGTAATACATGATTTTCTTAAATTCCAAGAGCAATCAATATGCATCTTAGTAATAATGAAAATAGTAAACCCATGGCAAAAACAATAAACTAATAACTCACTAGATTACATTCCCATAGATTGCAAAACATTTTCAAAGATAATGACTATAAAAATTAATGAAACATTTGTAAGTTGTAAAAGAATAACTATAACCAAATTTAATGATTATCCTTACAATCTTCATAGGCAGACATAGAAGTATCTAATAGACCTCTTTTCCCAAGACAAGTACCTATGGCCACAAGGCTAGAAATCATTGTTGAATGTTGTGGCGTTTGAGCAAGGAGACAATTCCTTATATCTATGGTTATATAACGACCCATCATAGACCTATGTATCAGTAAATGTAACACTGTTGTTGTAATAGCAAGATTGGGATGACTGTACCAATCAAAGCCTGAAATGCAACTTTTGGTACAAATTCCATCTTTCTATTAATTTGTGAATCAGGTAAATTATATTATTCTGAGATAGGAATCTATGGTAAATTGCACAAAAAATTCTCCTATTTTTGTAGTCAATGTTGATTGAGGAAGAGATTGCTAACCCCATTTTTTGGGAGGACAAGCCTAGGATGATGATGATGATGATGAATGTTCTTTTAGAAAGAGATAACAAGAATTCACAGGGGAAGGATTTGTGCAATTAAAGATCCAAACCAATAGTGAACCATCAATTCTAACTGTGGCACCATAAAAAGATCAAAGGCAGAAGGCGATATCAACGCTTTGAAGTGTCAATTACGGAAACTGAAAGTTACCTTGCGCTGCAACCCCACAAGAATATGATTAACACGCTTTAATTCTTTGATGTCAATATCTTCAGCTTTAGATTTTGATTCAGGTTTTGTAGCATCACTCTCGATATCTATGGAAAAAAGGATATATTGCTTTAGGAACGTTTTTATTG
Organism: Gnetum montanum; assembly: GCA_015680685.1. Taxonomy (NCBI): domain Eukaryota; kingdom Viridiplantae; phylum Streptophyta; class Gnetopsida; order Gnetales; family Gnetaceae; genus Gnetum; species Gnetum montanum. Next base: position 320,226 of record MNCI01002493.1, on the reverse strand, counting down.
TTTACCATAAAATAATATTTTACATGATCTATATCTACTCTGTGATTGTATTAAAAGACCAACACACTTCTACCAAAGAACCCAAGGCCTCAATAAAAGGAAATTTCCTAACCACATAAATACAATCCATGCACAATGTTAGAACAAGAAAGCACTATGAAGTTCCACAATAAAATTAACTATGTTTTTTCTGCTATATTAATGAGAAGTAGCATCCAATACAATCTTATGAATGCATTTGTAAGATATTAATTTTCTGAAATATAAACTTATTCATTATATCTATGATCTATCGAGGCTACAAAAGCTTGCATCACAATTTGCAGCAATTATATGTGAAATTAATATTGTTATGACACGATAAGACCTTAAGGACTTATTAGCAACTTAATATGCCACTTAAATAATAGCCAACCCCATTTTGGTGAGACAAGGATTATATGATGATGATGAATCGTCCGCTTAAATAAATTTGAACTCTTCCATTATGAAATGGCCCAAGGATAAATAAGGAAAGTGGAAAACTAACATAATTTCAATAGACTCAGTAAATAGGCATTGGAGATGGAGATATATGTGGAGTTCATCCTCTGTTATACTATGTCAACATGAGAAGACAACTTCAAAAATCAACCATTTTTTCTATAGTTCAAACAAAAAAGGAATACATGTATATAAGCAAACTTAAATGAGTTCACTAATTGTGGCATAAAAGAGAGATATTTAGCTAAACCATTTATAATGTAGATAAGCATTCAAAGAAAGAAAGATAACCATTGGAATAATGTGTTAATGTTGTTTAGAGAATTTTTGCAACTTGACATGATGTGATACAACATGTATTGCAAGTAGGTTTTTGAATTTATGTTGCTAAGTCAGTCATCCTCACACTGTAGGAGAGGACTTAGAATTAGTTGAAAACATGTATATGATTTCAAATTTGGTTTCCAATAAAACCAAAGAAAGACGGTGGGAAGCTGCAAAAGGTGGTAGGGTTGAAGCAATTGACAAATAGACAAGACTTGTAGATCAATGAGGCACATAGAATACTGGTGTGCACCTCCAATGACAAAAAAGAGGTTGAAGGTTCATGTCTTTTTTTTCTACCTAAGTCCAAGTCCACTACATTCCCATGAACGACAAACTTTATAAGCTGTTGGAATAGATAACATTCTTATAGAAGCTTAAAAAGCATTGGAAGATAAAGGAGTTCCATGGCTGACACAATTATTTAACAAAGTTTTGAAGGGTGCAAAAATGCCCAAAATTGAAGAAAAAGCACTGTTGTTCCCATCTACAAAAATAAAGGAGATGTACAATATTGTGCACATTATAGAAGGATCAAGCTAATGAGCCATACTATCAAGCTTTGGGAGAGAGTCATAGAGCAGCATTTGAGACTTGAATCAAGAGACTTAGAAAATCAATTTGGATTTATGCCAAAAAGATATACTATAGAGGCTATTTTCTTAATATGACAAAATGGAGAAATTCAACAAACATAGGGAAAATCTACATATGATCTTTATCGACTTGGAAAAAACATATGATAGTGTGTAGAGATATTATTTGGTGGGCTTGCAGAGGAAAAACATCCCTAATAAATATATTAAAATGATTCAAGACATGTATGAAGGAGCTACCACTAAAATTACAATAGCTTGTGGAGTCGCATGTGATTTTCCAATCATAATAGATCTACATCAAAGGTTTGCACTTAGCCCATATTTATTTTCCATTGTTATGGATGAATTAATAGAAGATATACAACATGAAATCCTTTAGTATATACTATTTGTAGATGATATTGTGTTGGTGGATATAGCTCTAGAAAAAATTTCTATTAAAATAGGGATGTGGAGACATGCTCTATAATCAAAAAGCTTAAAAATTAATATTAGCAAGACATAATATATGGAATGCAATTTCAACAATGACGTAAATAGTGGTGAAATAGAGGTGACAATTCAAGGCCAAAAAGTCACTCACTACAAATAGTTCTACTACCTAAAATCAATGCTTCATCCAAATGATGAAATTGATAAAGATATACGAAATCAAATTGAGGCAAGACTGTCAAAATGGATACAAGCTAGTGACATTCTATATGATAGAAGAATCTCAATAAAGCTAAAGGGAATATTTTATAGGGCAACAATCAAGTCTCCTATCCTATATGGTGCTAAATGTTGGACATTAAAAAAAGGCATGAACAATAGATTAGTGTGGAAAAAATGCAAATGCTTAGATAGATGTTAAATATTACCAGAAGAAATAAACTACACAATACAAACATTAAAGGAAAACTTGGAATGGTTTCTGTTTTAGATAAGTTCCAAGAATGGCATTTTAAATGGTTTGGACATGTGCAAAGAAGATTAGATAACGAGCTTATAAAAAAAAAGGTTGCTACATCCCTGTTCTAGAAAGCTACCTTAAGGAAGATCAAAAAAGCATGCAAAAAAATGATTGAAAACAATATGAAGAAATTGCAAGTAGATAGAGATCTAGCTAAGGTGAATAGCAAAAAAGAACTCATGTAGCCAACCCCATTTTGTTGAGAGAGAATGTAGCAAATAAAACAGGAATGCAAACAAATGCAATGCATAAAATAACAATCATGCATATCAAAAGGGCCAATCTGCTTGTTCAATACATTTTCACTTAATTCTAATTGAAACTTCCAAAATTGATTTTCTTTCATTCCAGTCCCTCCAAAATAAATGTAAAACAATTTTAGAAAAAAAAAGAAGAAAAAACAGACCAACGAACAAAAACATGAAAGTGGTGAGGGTTTAAGAGGTACCAACGATAGATGCGATGAATCCAGAGGATGGATGGATAGGAGACGAAGCTGCTCGTTGTTGCAGCTGAAATCATAGAACGGGGAGAGGGCGAAATAATCGAAAATGAAATTTCGATCGAGAGGAAATGAGTTAAGCCAGAGCTGGTCCCTGAAGCGGATGCCAGTCATGTCTGTTCCCGGTGGAGGAGGAGGGCCGCCCGCCTCCATTGGAGGAATCATACCCTCTTGCTGCTGCGGTGTAGTCGCCATGGTTGTAAACCAAGCTTTTCTGCGTTTCAGTCGACCGTTACAGCATATCCAGATTTCAAGGATTTTGGAGTGTACACAGGTCTGAATCCGCGTGTTGTATCTTAATTCTTCGCTGCACTTCAGTGCTATTAGTGGTATGCTTAAACCATTTATCAGTGCTTGGAAAAGAGGCGGAGTAAATCTTGGCTTCTTCTGGAGTAAATCTTGGCTTCTTCTTGAGTCCACATAACTTGTATATTACACAGGTCGGACAGACTTGGGCGGTGACGGTAGATCAAAGGTTGGTTTCACTGCTTTCTGAGTTTCTGCTCATGCGAACCATGATTTCTACCTTTGAAAAATGAATTTGCGATCCCGGAAATCTACATTACCGAGCAGAACCCGAGAAAGCCGAGCGGAGCCCTCGGATCCCCTTCACATAGCAGAGCGGAGCATTGAATCGTCAGCGTTCACTTTGGATCTTCGTCTCTCTGCTGATAGACACACGAAGAAAAAAATAACCGTTGGCGCTCTTTTCTTCCGTTGGGCACCGCTGCGCTGCTGAGCCCTCTTGAGCTCCGCCTCCTGCGGTGCCGCCGTCGCCCATCGCTCGCTCAGTGTTTGGTGGGGAGCAGGGCATCTTTGACATTTCCAGCCAACCCTAGTCGCGATTTCTGTTTTTCCAAGCCATTTTTTTCTTTCTGCCACGCTGTCCGAACCTTGCCCGTGGTGGGTGGACATGCACATTGGTGGTGAAGATTTTTCCTACAGTCAAGGTTGCAGAATGGTATCAGGAAAGCATGCAGCCCAGGTGTGGGCAAATCACAATGATGGATTCAGCAGCTTCTGCATTTCTTTCACATCTCGGTTTCTGTTTTTTTAAATTGTGGGGTTTTTACCAAGGTCCCCAAGTTTAAACACTCAAGTCCATAGCCTTCTTTAGCCCCATGGCATTCAGGTTTCTCATGCTCGTTACTACGCTCGTCATTTTATTTTGGTAGAATTATCTGATGCTTCCCAGGTCGAAAAGGCTCTTTCTCAAAAAAAATTTTCAACAAGAAATGCAACCCTAATCGTACGCACCTGGAGTTTTGACTTTAATGTCAATGACCCGGCTTTTAATATAATTCCTTGTTACGTGAAACTGCCCAATCTTCCACTCATTTTCTCATTTGTTGAGAGAGACATTGTGAGCATCGTGGGCCCTATTATTTCTGATCATTGTACGGCGATCAATGGAACTCAAATTCACCGTTATTGTATTGAACTGGATATAGCCCTTCAGAAGACCTCATTAACCCTCACTGCTGGTGGAAAACTCTTCACCCAAAAAGTGGACGATTTTTACCTTCGAAACTCGTGTAGCTATTGTCACAAGGCCGAGCATCATATCTCGACGTGTCCTATCCTAGACAGGAAGAAACAACTTGTTGCATCTCAGAAGACTCGTTCCCCAGTCACACCACCAGTAGGCCCACCCTCAGTATTCTTTAAATTCAAATCTCCTCCCCCAACAACTCCTAAATCCTCCTCTTAGTCTAGCCTCTTCAAGCTACAGAAACAACAGTCAGGTACTCACACCTCCACCCAGGTCATCCCTTCAAATGTTGTCAAGAACTCATTCTCGGAAGATGAGTTCGTGGTGGCCAGTGGAAGGAAACGAGTCAAAGCTTCCTTTTGTTCTACTTCTCCCTCCAACTCCTCTTCACCAGACACTTCCATGGCCCTTGTCCCCACCAACAACTCCTTTGCCCTCCTGTCAGGAACAAAGGAAACTGATACTTCGACTCCCAAACCTTTCGTTGACCTCCCATCCAAACTACCCCTTGTTTCCCCATGAATCTCCTTTCTTGGATCCGAGGCCTTACTGGTAGGCTTCGACGGAAGCGAGCAGACAACTTTATATCTAGTCTTAATTTGGCTTTTGATTTCATTCTCCTTCAAGAAATTAAGATCTCAGCTGACCTTTTATCCTATTCCACCCATTGGTTTCTTCCTCACTCCTCACTCCTAGCAACATCCCATGCAAGTGGGAAGGGAGGTGCGGCCATTCTCCTCTCACCCTACTAGAAAACTAAAATCCTTCAAAGTGGTTCTGATTCTGGGCATAGAGTTTCTTGGGCCACCTTCTCATCTCGGCATGGCCCCTTTGGCATTTGCTCGATATATGCCCCAAATGACTCCACCTTACGAGCTCTCCTTTGGCATGAACTTGCAACTTCTCTTCCCCTAATGCCTTGGATATTCGGAGGAGATTTTACTATGGTAGAATTCCCTCAAGATAAGCTTGGAGGGGCATTTTTTCAACTACCCAATCTCGAGTATCAGGCCTGGTCCGCATTTAAGAAAAGATTTTACCTCTCATACGGGGCAGACAACTCCACGTGCGTTCCCCTTCATAGATTTACTTGGAGCAATCTCCGTCTTGGGCAAGCTCACATCTATAGCAGGTTAGATAGGTTCTATTTCTCCATCCTTTCCTTTTGGCAAGCTTTCTCTGCCACTATGGTTCATCATCATGCCACCTTATCCAACCATCTTCCTATCTCCATATCTATCAAGATTCATGGTAGCCCTGCCCATCATAAATTTCATCTTTTCAGACTACACAACAATTTTTTTTCTTCCCCAACTGCCCAACTTCTTCTATCCAACCTTTGGAATGCCGAACCTAGGCCCCTAAATTAGGTGGGTTGGATTAATTGGTGGCATCGTGCTTCATGTCGAGTGCGAAACTTTGCTCGTTCATATGGTAAGTCCGTGGCTGCTCAAGCCAAACATGAATACAACAAAATTCACCTCACTATTGAACATCTCACTAATAAACTAGCTCAAGATCCCTTCAATACTCTAGTTCACGAGGAGCTAGCTAGAGCACGCGTTGCCTTCCAACATTGGGAAGTGTACCGAGCACAAAGCGTCGTAACTAAAAGTCGGCTCACTTGGTTAAATATTCAAGATGAACACTGTAAGGAATTTTTTAAATATCTTAATGCTGCTTCCCCTTCGCATGCTATAGACAAAATCTCATGTGAGGGTACCACCATTACTGACCACAATAGTATCCTCTCTTTTCTTAAGAACCACTACGAAACCCTTTTTGCTGCTACCCCAATGGACATCTCTTCGTTCAAGGCTGCCACCCCTGATTATCCTCGCCTTATTAATCCTACTATGCTACAAAGCCTTGACGCTGATATCACTCTAGCGGAGCTACAGGAGGCTTGTTCCAAGTTAAGTCGAGGAAAGGCTCCTGGTTATGATGGGTTTCCAGTAGAATTTTTTCAAAATCATTGGGATTTGGTTGGCAAGGATCTTTTGCAGGTCATTAACGAGGCTCTCTTAACTGGTTCCCTTGGGCCCAATCTAAATCAAGGGGTAATTCGTCTCCTCCCCAAGTCTGGGGATCTAACCGATATCTCCAATTGGCGTCCCATAACTCTTCTCAATGTAGTGTATAAAATTTGGGCGAAGTGCCTTGCCTTACGGCTGAAAAAAATTCTCGGTCAGATCATATCCCCTCAGCAAACAGGATTTGTTCCTGGTAGATATATTTTAGACAATGTGTTCGCAGCGTGGGAAGGTCTCAAGTGGGCTGAGGATGATGGACAAGATATTCTCCTAGTGAAACTTGATTATGCCAAGGCTTATGACAACATTAAGTGGGATTTTATCTTGCAGACTATGACCAAACTTGGTTTTGGTCCTAAGTTCTTGCATATGGTGAAATGCTTATTCTGAGATGCTACTGCAAGAATTGCCACTACCTTTGGCATTACCTCTCCCTTTCCAATACATAGGTCTGTGCGCCAAGGCTGTCCTCTCGCCCCCTATCTCTTTATCATTGCATCAGACTTTCTTTGTCATCAAATTAACCTGGACATTAAAACTAAAGTTCTCACTGGGGTTAGCCTTTCCTCCTCTCAACAACAGCTTCTCAATATGCACTTTGCCGATGACTCCTTTTTTCTAGTTCAAAACACAGCCACCAATTTGCACCGCCTCTTATCAAGGGTGGAGCAATATTGCACACTCTCAGGTTCCATAATTAATTGGAATAAATCCTCTGTTTATAGCTTTAAGGGCAATTACAAACATGTGACCAACTATAATTGGAAGCGGCTTCAGGATCAAGACATCGTTAAGATTCTGGGAATCCCTTTCCGTTTTAGAGGTTCAACATCTATCCTTTGGGAGCAAGTTATTCATCGAATTCAAAAGAAACTCGACAAATGGAAAACTAAACCCCTCACACTCGCAGGTAAATACCTTGTTTGTAAGTCCATATGTGTGTCCACCCATGTGTATTACTCTTCATGTTGGACCCCCTCCCAAGCTACCTACCAGAAGCTAGAACGGTTTTTCCGTGACTTTATGTGGTCCTCCAAGGATTCCCAGAAAGGCTTTCATTGTGTCGCTTGGACTATTGTTACTCTCCCCAAGAATAAGGGTGGCTTAGGCCTTTTAAACTCCTATAAGCAAGGAATTACCCTGGTTGCTAAGTGGTTGGTACGACATTAGATGCCTCAAATATTATAGGGACCCTCCTCCAATTAAGGCTTCATCAAGCATTTCCTAAAAATAAGCCGTTCTGGAAAGGCATCCATTTCGTCAATTGGATCCTTTTCCCCCTCACTATCATTCTTCCCAGATCTCATGTTTTCAAAACCATTTGCAGGGCCTGGCAAATTCTACACACTCACATTGACTGGACTAACATTAAAATCAACCCTACTATCCTCTCTAAAGTGTGTCCATGGTGGTTACCTCTATCGCTTGATTCCCTTGCTATCACAAATGCTAAGGTGGCTACCTCGTGGTATCGAAAGGATGTCATTTCCATGAATTGTCTTAGGCTGGCTAGTCATTGGATTTCAGGGGTCGAGTTTAACACTTTGTATGGGGAGTCGACTACAATGAACCATTGCCTAGTTCAGATTTACTCTTTTCTCCATGATCACTGGCATCTGGATGTTACAGTGCAAAGCCTTTTTCATGGCCTTCAATGGCTTAATGGGGTTAATCTCTTGCCCTATCGGCCATCTGTCCCCTTTCATCTCATGCATGACTCATCTGAAGTTATTCAACGTTGCAATAAGTATTGGCACAAACAAGAGTTACAAACATTTTGGATCCCTTTTTTCCAACTTATTTGGAAACTTCCGACCCTTCCCAAAATTAAGCAGTTCCTTTGGTGTCTTCTCCACCATGGTCTACCTATTGGAAAACGTCTAGAATATCTGGGGATTCCTAATCCCAATTGCCCTCTATGTGGTGGACAAGATGACTTTGTCCATGTATTTTGGCAATGTTCCTTTGCTCAACATGTGTGGCAGTGGGCTTCTAAAGCTTTTCCATCATACAAGCTATCTCAAGAGGATGCCATATTTGGATTCTTGAACATTACTTCTTCTAATCTTAATTTTCTGTGGAAAGTTATTAGGCCTATTATTTTATATTATATTTGGAAGCGAAGATGCAATGTTCTATTTCAAAAGGTAGAGTATTCTAACAAATGTTTGCTTACCAGGTTGGAGAAGTTGCAGATCTTTCACCTCACCTATTTTCAACTCACATCTCAAGCATCCAAGTTCAATCTAGACAGTCATCAATTGGTTCATCTGCTGCTTCTATGGGAAAGACCTGTGTTCCAGTTACACTTAGCATCAGTAATCTCTACAAGGAAGTTTTCCCTTTTTATTATGTGGAGTCACCATTGGAATTCTCTCTATCCTTAATTGAGAGCTCTTTGCCTCATCTAATTCTATGTCAATCTATTTTGTAACAAGCCAGTCTATGCGAACATTTGCTTGTGCCCCAACTTAGGTTTCCTCCTCTAATACTCATTTATTTCTAAGGTGTTTCCTGAGTGTCATTCACGATGCTCTCAGTTTTCCCTTTCCTTTAACCCTATGACTTATTCAAGTTGTTGTAATTGATGCACCTTTAATTTCAATAAAACTTCTTTTCGGGGTCTGACACCCCCCCAGACTTGGGCAGTGATGTTTTTACACTGGAGCCGTCCACGCATTAAAATCTTAAGAAAAAAATTACACTGTGACACCCAATATTTAGGAATTTATTAAAAGCTAAAATTTATTGTTCATGGATCTGATGTGGTTTTTAATTTAACTTTAGATTTTAGGGGTCCTTTATTCTCGGATGCTATATGTTAGCGGATGCAAAGTTAAAAGATGTAATGCCATCTCAGACATATCAACATCAGCTTTTTAAGTGGTTTCTATGTATTTCCATTTATGTTTGAAGGCTCTCTCCTTTTCTTCAATAACGTCCATCTGTTACGGGAAAAATCTATTCATACTCTCAATTAGAAGTAGGGTTACATATGCTAAAGCAATGTAGACAATATTAATCAAGTGCTTTCCAGAAAAATAGTTTGGCTGTTATGCACTTCAATATATTATGGGCTATCCTACTCTATTTTGTTGGGATAAAGCTACAATGATGATGATAACCACATAGGCTATAAGCAAAAATTATACAATCCAAATACTTGTATAGCTTATATATTTTCATTAATGCACCACTAAGTTCAAATAGCTCCTTGATATGGTGAAGCTTGGAAAAAATTAAAGTGTGGTTCTCCAAATATGCAAATCATATTGGAAATGAGACACGAACTTGGAAGAATAGCATAGAGTACTTGATGAGAAAGGCTTATGAACTATTACAAGCAATGATCAAACACCTCTTCTCTTTAAATAACATGATTTTGTTCTTAACTCACACTTAAAATTGTTCCTCCTTAAGATTTTTCAGGACTTAATACCAAGCTAATATGTGTTTACGCTCGAAATTGGTTGTGCTCATTCTGTTGATTAATTCACTTGCATGAACTATAAATATTAACCAAGTACATTGAAAGTAAAGTGCATTACAAATAAATCTAGTCCATTCCAAGTGTTGCAAGGGGGTTAGAGAGTTACATCTTTATTGTCAAACACATCAATGTGTTTGGGTACAAGATGCTTGAATAAAGATCTGTACAATCCTTTAAGTCCTACTATAGACACTTAGAAAATATTCTAACTCCTATGAAATCAAACTGCAAGAACTTCCCTAAGCTACTAAAATGAACGATGCCATAAATGCAATGAGTGGGCGCATTTATATAGGCAAATACAAACACTTTGTTGACGCATCTCCCCATATGTTAACAAGGTCACATCAATAGGTACACATCAATGCATCCTAATCAATGATTCATCATACCCCCACAACTAACTGAAAACTTGTCCTCAAATGAACAAAAGGAGGAACAAGTTTCTTACAAAAATGGAAAGGTATGGAACCAATGACTAACTAATTGACTCAAACTAACATTAAGTGCCCATGTGTATGGATCTACAATGTTTACTAAAACAAATGTTCATGAAAACAAAATTGAACACCTTTACAAAAACAGATAGCTAGATATCCTTTGACAATTGAAGACATGAAGAAAATCCAACGGTCCTAGAAGGTGGAGGCTCTTGAGGTGCCAAGGAACCTTTCATGCCTTCGGTGCACATAGTGGTTGAGGTTGAAGCTTTGGCATTTATGGTTGTTCTACTATAACTTTGACTACTAGTGGAAGAAAAAACACATCCAGCAATGCTTTCATCTTCTTCTCCTTAGTTTGGGGATCATACATGGTCCACTCAACATCATCAATGTGGGCCAGTATAGGAACATCCCACGGATAGGGCATGGTAGGAAACAACTCCTTAACATTGACAAACCAGGCAGCAAATTGTTTACGATTGATTTTGATGAAACGTGTCATTGGACTGCATCAATGGGATCTTGTTGATGTAGGGTTTACTATATTGACGTGTACCTGTCGACATGGCACCCTACCATCACCTATAAATGTGCACCTAGCCACCACATTTATAGCAATCTTTCAATTAGTTGTAGTGAAACTCTTGTAGTTTTTCCTTATGAAAGTTAGAATATTTTCTAAGTGCCTATACTAGGAGTCAAAGAAGTATACAAATCTTTATTTGAGCACTGATGTACTTAAACACCTCAGTGTGAATAGCAATAAAGACGAGCTTTTTTTATCAAACCTTGCATCACTTGGAATAGATTAATACTTCCTTATGCATTTATTACCCATGCACTTTACTTTACTAAATTCTAATTAAGTAATTAATATTGATTAAATAATGAACATAAGTACGAATGCTTCGAGCATACGTTAATGGTAATCCCAATAGCACCTAATACTTGGTAACCTAGTAGCATTGCAACGTGTTTAGGATGTGTATGGAAAGTGGGAATAGATGCTTATGTTAGGATTAGTTAAGTATTAGCTAGTTATTAGATTAAATAGATTAATTAAACATTTATTATTCTATTTTTAGCACTTAGGAAATTAAAATGATAAAACATAAAATGATAAAAATCATATGCCTTAGTTACACTTAACCATATACTTGCACCTCACAAGTGGAACTGAAAAGACAACAATCATGATTGTTAAATTTCACCTCCTAGACCTAGTGTACTTGGAGAGCTAAAGAGTATGGAATTTGACCAAATCACTTAGTGAACACTAGTGATTGGTATGGTTGGGCATATGGTATACTTGCTGCTCATCATTGGCACCATCACTAGGGACTTTAGTTAGCTACATGCACTATCTAAAAGTTAGTGGAAATTATTCAACAATGTTGTAATGAACCCATTAACACTAAATCATTGAACTAACAAAGTATATTATAAGCACATTGTTATCAAAGTTCTAAAATGGCTTCTTCTCAAAAGGCTAATTCTCTGTCACCATTCAAGCATAAATCCAATCAGCAAAGACATGGAGGGTCAAATTAGCAAGTGCCCCAAAAATGTAGAGGGGTATATACTTATCTTGACGAGTATGTGCTAGACTCTTGTGAGGTTGGGCATCTAGAGTCTCAATGCTAAATACATTGTGTAGGACCACAACTATCGAGACTACCATCCCACTGAAGCATAATGTAAGAAAGATCAGCAATAGTAGATGTGTTATGAAGCATCAAAGGGGAAACGGTTCAATAACCCCTTCTTCCTGCTAGGCTAAAACAATGGAGAGGATTCCTTCTCTGGAGGTTGTCAGTTCACTAACTCTCCTCCCCTTAGCTTTAATGAGGAAGGCCTAAACTAGAACTTGCAGTATAGTGTAAACAATCCTAGTTTGGGCAAGAATGAGTCCCAAAAGCATGGGGGCTTCCAAGGTGAAAGTCAATGCAAGAACATGGACAAGCATGATAATCGTGGAAGTGACTGAAGAAGAGGGGGTAGTAGGCATTGTGTTGGTGCTAGCTCTCCTCCCTCTTCTTCACTTTTGACATCCTCTTTAATGAAGTATCTTCAATTGGCTACATCGACGAGATGCTATCGACGCGACCCCATTGATGAGATCCCATCGACATAGGATTTTCCATGTTGACGTGTACCCATCGACATGGCATCCTAGTAGGTTTATAAATATGACATCCCAGTCATGTTAATGGAGGTTAGAATTTTAGTTGCTAGCAAAATTCTTGTAGTTTGTTTCCATAAGAAATAGAATAATTTTATAAGTACCCGTAGCAGGAGTTAAGAAGTGTACGAATCTTTATTCAAGCACTATTTTACCTTAGCACAATAGTGTGTGCGGCAATAAAGATGAGCTTTTTGATAAACTTTGCAACACTTGAACTAGCTTAATGATTTATTTATGAAATATTATTTTCATTAATTAAGCTAAATAGACTAGCACACATAAGTATGACCACTTCAAGCATACGTATACCACTTGGTAATACCAGTAGCACTTAATGCTTAATCGCCCAGCAGTGTTGTATGTGTTTAGGATTTGTACAGAAAGTGGGACCGAATTCTTATGTTAGGATAGATAGTTATTAATTAGCAATTAAATAAGTTAAATTAGTTAATTAATTTATTCTCAATCTATTACCAACCTTAGGCCAAAAAATATAAAATAATAAAAATCATGTGCCTCAATTGCACTTAACCATACCACTAAGCTTCATAAGTATAGTTGGGAAGACAACAATCATTCCATGATTAGATTAACCTTCTAGATTGAATCCTATGTATGAGAACACTAGAAATGCATGGGATTCGATTGGATTGTGCATGAATTCCTTAGTGATTCATATGATTGGGTGTAGGGGTACCTTGCCCCTCATCAATGGTGCCACTACCAAGGATTTTTAGCCAATAACATGCATTATCAATTTAGAATTAGTGAAAACTACTCAACATCATTGAAACAAACCTAACAAAGTTAAATCATAATAATTGATCAAAACTATACTACAAGCACATTGAGAAATTGTTTCTAACAAAAATGTCTTCTTCTTCTCACATGCAAGATGATTCTAAGTTAATAGTACCAAAAATATGCAAAGTGGTGTACACTCATCCTCATGAGTTTATACCCAGTTTCACTTACATTCTCCATTAGGATGAATAAATGCATTGGCAAGACATGGAGGGGAACATTGTATTGCCACTTGACCAATCTATTTCCAAGATGCTACTCCAAACTCTTACAAGGTTGGGCATCAAGGAGCTTCATAGAGAGTATGTTGTAGAAGATCATGACTTCTAAGACTACCATCCCACTAAGACATAATGCAAATGAGATCGGCAACAAGAAAAGCACTGCAAAGCCATGAAGGAGAAATGGTTCACTAATCCCTTGTTCTTACTAAATTGAAAGGATAATGAGGAACCTCTTTTCAAGGGTTCTCAACATGCAAAGTCTTCACCTCTTAAATTTGATGAAGGAGAGTCAAACCCAAACCCTAAATCAATGATCAACAATCCAGGTTCTTGTAATAGTGAGTTCCATGGTCATCAATGCTCTAAGAAAGGAAGTAAAAGTGGGAACTCGAACAAGCATGATGATGATCACTCTAAGGATCATGGCCATAAAAAATGAAGAGGAGTGGTAAACACCATAGTGGTGGCAATCCTCTACCCTCTTTTCCCTCTTCATCTAGATCAACTTCCTCCTCAGAATTTAAAAAGAACTATAGGTGGCAAGATAACAATGATAATTGTAGAGACTGACATGAACAAAGGAATGGTAGAGGACATCCTAGGCATCATCAAGATCATGACAATGAACCTCTACTAGCGACTTAAAATATGCTCAACATTGTAGAGGCTATCAAAATTCCTACCAAGCATGTGAAAGATATCTAAATCAAGTGGCTAGACATGAACAATATCCTTAAATTTGAGGGGGGATATAACTCAGATCGTTAAACACATCTACAAGCCTTGCACAATGCTTGTGCCTTACCAAATATTGAAAAGGATTGGAAAAAGCTCAAGCTACTCCCCAAAACACTTATCAAAGAAGCAAAAAGCTTGTACTTGTCTCTGGAACTAGAATCAATCCATCAATGGACTACAATGTTATAACTGTTTAATGACATGTATCAGATATACTTTAGAGTGTCAAACTTGTGAAGGCAAATCCAAGGCTAGAAACAAGGAACACATGAACCCTTGGATGCCACCATGGGCAGATATTATTCATTCTTATACTAATGCCCTGGCCATGATTACTCTCAGTGAGAACAGCTTTGTCACATCATAGATGGGCTTTTCTTAGAAACATGAAATACCCTTAAGGTCTCTACTCAAGAAAGAGTGTCAGAATTAATAGCCCATTAGATAAGGGTAATTAAGTAGGTAGCAAAAGAAGGAGAGTTGAGGAAATGAGAAAGTATAGAAGAATATAATAGGGATCCTTCCATCATAAAGAAGGAGGTCTGCTTTTGTGACAATGAGGAGGAGTCACCTCTTGATGAGGTGATGCAATGAAAGACCTTGCTAATCCAAAAATCTATGTTTGAAATTTCAGCCAAGGTAGATAAAATATGTGATTTTTTGGATGAAAAATTCCAAATTTCTCTAAAAATTGCAAAAGAATCAAGAGACTAGAGTAGTGATCATGACCACACTAGGTGGAAAAAAGTTAAACATGCCTACCAAAGGGGCAAGGGCAAAGCTACTATAGTAGAAGAAGTTGTGGAGACTGAATTAGATGATGATGGTGGATGTGACATTTATCACTATGAACATTCTAAGGGATGTTACCTTGTTATGTCATACTTACAGGAATTTGGGGTGTATGCTTTGAAATCATGACTATTAAAAAAGAAAACACCAAGAAGATTACCTTATCCTCAAATTCCAGGTAGTTTCACTAGCAACAACCTTATTATCCAAGTGGAAATCCATCACAATCATATGAGCAGTATCAATAGTAGTAGCAACCACAATCATGGGGGATGTCACCACCATGATAGTAGCACCCTTATAGGTAGCCAAATTTGTATGGGTACTATGTTCAGCAACCCCTGTCTCCATGTGACTCTTCCAGTCATGTTTCTCCTTTCCAGCATCACTACCACCCTCTTGAATATCACCAAACTCATTCTCCAACTCCTAGAGGGGATCCCATATTCTATCCATACCCTCCTCATGTACCTTCACTTGTTCCTCCACCCTAAACACAACTATCGCTTACTCCATCCAAGCAAGGTAAGCTTCCAGCTCAATCCTAACAACCTAATGCTACAAGGGTTATTAATCTACAACTAATTAATCAAACAAGTGGTTCAGAAACTACATCTCACAAATGACCATTCTTCTAACCCAACAGCCCTCGTAAGCCCTCACAAACTCATGCGTTTGGTCACCCTGCTCCTTCCTCATCTTCTACAAATCATCAAATCAAGAGCCCTTCAAGAAAAAAGCCTCCCAATATCTGCACTGTTATGTTAACTCATGTTGTATCTAACTGGATCCAGGTTAGCAACCTTCCCAGGAAATTAGCCAATCCTGGAAGTTCCCTTATCTCTTTGCAAATAACTAGGAAGGAACCATGCAAACCACTTTTGGATTCAGTTTTTGGTGTTAATCTAATTTCTCATGAGATGCATATTGCCTGGAACCTACTACCTCTCAAGAAGAGAAAATATAGATTAGAATTAGTAGACTAGTCCATCATTGTTCCATTAGGACTAGTAGAAGATATTATCACCATTGTCTATGGATGGTCTTATCTTGTTGATTTCCTAGTAATTAAAGTTGAGAAGTGCAAGGGGGATTTTTCAATCATATTGAGAACAACATGACTAAGGCTTGTTGATGCAAGAATGGACATCAGAGATCTTTCCTTAGAAATTTTCAAGGAAAATGCATACGAAGAGATTAAGAAGAAATGAGTTCCATGCATCACATAGAGTGATATAAGATGCAACTACATGCAAAAACTCTAGTCCATGAAAAGAGCATCAATTTACATGTGCAAGAAGTATGCAAATGAGGTAGATATTCAAAGGTGCTTATACATAGTAGCCACACAACAAGAGGGCACCTAGTGGTTAATAGCTGATTCTAAGAGCAACAAAATTTTCATGAAACTGAATAAGAGCCTGACTTGCACCTATGTCATAGTTCTAAATGAACTAGAACAAGTTTATTGCCAACTCTCTAATGACGAAAATGATGATACCTATTTCAAAGAGTTGGAAATTCCTAAAAATTTTAAACAAGAACCCCTAAACTTAAAAACTCTACTTGCTAGCCTGGAATATGCATTTCTAAAAAATGGAAAGTTAGTTATAATCAATGATAGACTTTCTCCTAAATAAAAAGAGAAATTATTAAAAGTGTTTAATAAATGGCCAACAGTCTTTACTTGGTCATATCCTAAACTCACTGGGATTGATCTGTGAATATGCTAGCACTGCATCTATACTGATCTAGGCATGAAGCTAAGGAAGAATCCATAGCAACTATTGAACCCCAAATTAAAGCAAATCATCAAGGAGAAAATAGAATAACTCCTTAAGGAAGGGTTCATCTATCCTATTGCAGATAGTGAGTGGGTCAGCCCACTCATGATTGTGCCAAAGAAAGGTGGCAAGTGGTGGGTTTGTATTAATTTCAAGTTGTTGAACATGGCAATGTTCAAAGATCATTTTTCATTGTCATTTGTCAATCAAGTGTTGGAAACCTTTTCTGGACATTGCTATTATAGCTTTCTAGGTGGTTATAGTGGCTATAAATAAATTTATATTGCACCAAAGGATCAA
The DNA here is from genome assembly GCA_015680685.1 of Gnetum montanum. NCBI lineage: Eukaryota > Viridiplantae > Streptophyta > Gnetopsida > Gnetales > Gnetaceae > Gnetum > Gnetum montanum. The sequence goes on along the minus strand of MNCI01002493.1, from coordinate 303,081 downwards.
GCTAAAACTACATTCATGAGTCGATGGGAGAATTTTGTATATTAAAAGATGTCTTTTGGTCTATGCAATGCTCCTATTGCATTCCAACGCTTGGTTTTGAGCATCTTTCAGCAACAAATTAGTAGCAGTGTGAAAGTATTCATGGATGACTTTTCGACTTTTGGTGTTACATTCAAGCAAGCCTTAGGCTACCTTGAGCAAGTATTAAAAAGATGTATGAAGATAAACCTATGAATCAATTGGCAAGAGAGCCATCTAATCATCCAAAAGGGCATAGTCTTAGGGCAGAGAATCTCATAAGCAAGGATCAACGTAGACCTTGAAAAGATAAGGATCATCCAAGGAATAAGCTATCAATGGAAAATAGTTAAAGATGTCTAGTCATTCCTTGGATATACCAGTTACTACCTAAGATTCATAGAGAATTTCTCTAAGATCACAGAACCATTGGTCAAGCTAACAAAGAAAAATGCTACATTTGTTTGGACCAAAGAATGTGAAAATGCATTCCAACAACTAAAGGAGAAACTCATAGATACTCCAATTTTATGAGCACCAGACTGGTCTAGACCATTTCATATCATGATGGATGCATCAAATTATGCCTTGATAGTCATGCTAACATAGTTGGACAATTAGAAACATCCATATTACATCCACTATGCAAGCTAAAGAATTATGGGTGCACAACTCAATTACATCACAATGGGAAAAGAATTGATGGCAGTGGTGTATACTTTGGAAAATTTTAGGCACTATGTGCTTGGGTACAAAGTGTTTGTGCACATTAACCATAGTGCCATTTTCTTCGTGATGAGCAAGCCAATAGTGAGCTATCGTGTCATATAGTGGTTGGTGATCTTGTAGGAATTTGATCTTATAATGGTAGATTGAAAGATAATTAAGAACATGATCACACACCATCTCTCTCAATTAAGATGGGATAACAAAGAGGAGGAGAGCCCACTCTCTAATCAATTTTCTAATAAACTCCTCTTTGCCAAAGCAATTAATGATCATATGCCTATAGAACCAAAATGGTATGATGGCATTCTCACTTATCTTCTCACTCAAGAGATGCCACAAGATCTGGACCACAAGAAGAAACAAAATTTTCTTCATTAGGCTAAGTAGTTCATGGAAATTAATGGATACCTTTACAAGGTATGCATTGATGGCATAGTTTGTTGGTGTGTCCTTAATACTGATCAACTATGTGTTCTCCAAGATGCTCATGAGGGCCGTTCTGGAGGCCACTATGCAAGGAGATGCATGATCATTAAAATCCTAATGGTAGGGCACTATTGGCCAACAATCTTTAGGGATATTCACCAATTTGTTTGATCTTTTTAACATTATCAATGATATGGCAAGATGATCCCATGAATGGAGGGGCCTCAATAGTGGATCCAACCACTAGAATCCTTCAACATATGGAGCATAGACTTCATCTCTCATATCACACCCATGTCTAATGGAACAACGTACATTATCATCATCATTGACTACTATACTAAATAGGTAGAAGTAACAACCATCATCGATTATACATCATTCATTGCTTCTCAAGTTTTTTAACAACACATTGTAAATAGGTTGAGGGCACCACGTGCACTAATTTTTGATAATGGAACTCATTTTATAAGCATTACTTTTCACAAGCTCATGCAATGCTTGGGGGTTGAACATAAATTAACAACACCCTACCACCACCAATCCAATGATCAAGAAAATGTTACTAACAAGGAGATTACAAAGATCTTAACAAGAATTGTTAGCAAATATAAGAGATATTAGAGTAGAAAACTCAATGATTCCCTCTAAGCCTATCACTCAACATGGAAACTTCCTATAGGATACTTTCCGTATGAGCTAGTGTATGACAAACTACCAACACTTCTTATTTAATCAATAACCTATGACTTAGATCTTAACCTAAGTCTAGCATAAAGAGAATGATTGATCAACCTTAACATGATAGATGAAAATTGATTGGTGGCCTTGTCCTTGAATGAAGTGCATAAGGCATTCAGCAAGTAATGACATAACTTAAGAATAAGAAAAGTCAAATTTCAACCTAGAGATAAGGTCCTCTACTAGAACCCCACACATGTTCCACAACAAACTAAATTTCAAACATTGTGGAAGGAGCATTATAAAATTAACAAAACATTTCCTTTCATGGCCATGGTAATCTACAAATATGAAAGCCTAAATAAGAAATAGCTGGTTAACATTTAACAAATAAAATCTTTCCATGAGCCTAAGCAAGCCAGTGCAATGAATACCTCATCAGATGGAAAACCTCACTCAATCTTTTGAATCTCCTCCTTCCAACTTAATCATGGGGTATATTGCCATGCATGCTAACCATTTACATAGCTTCTAAGTTTTTATATATTTTTTTTACACATTTTTGTTTTACACTTTATTTTACACTTTTTCCTATTTTACACCATCATTGGTACGTTTGATTTTTCTTGAATATTTTACACTTTCTTGTATAATTTCCTTTATTTTGGATGCTAATAAAGTGCTTTGTGCCAATAGGACATAGTGATGTTGTAGCTGTTGTTAATAGTGATTTGTACTTATTATTTTTGATTGCTAATGTTTGGTTTCTATTTTTGAATTTTGGTACTAATAACTAAGACATGGTTTCTTTTTCATGAAATAGGTAGTGAGTCCATGACATCCGCCCATCCAAAAACTCTATGGTTTTCCTTATTTTGGAAGTATGAGGTTCTTTTTCATTAAGTAAAACTTTAACAAACTTGTGACCTTGGTAGTTTCTAGACTTGGAAAGGATTCAAGGATTTGAATAGGGTGTGACTTCAAGGGGACTCAATACTATTTATACCCTTCTACTTACTTGGGTGCATGAGTGTTCTTATGAATTTCTTACTATTCTATGCCATCCAATAATAGGAAGTTGAATAAGTCTTTGCATGGTGTGGTTCCCATATAAAAAAACACAAAATAAAACAAATAATAATAATAAATGACAAAATGATGAAGAATAAAAAAATTGATGATGGAAATTCAAAGCACATCCTGTAGATAGAATAATGGGCTACAAGCACTGGTTGTGGGACTAGAAAGACATGTTACCCATGCTTGAAGATCCCCTATAACTAAGGTCCTTTCTCACTTTTAGCTTCTCTTTTCTTCTCTAAAAGGAATGGTGATCAATCTATGGGAGCACTCTTGTGTCTCAAGGGGGTTTACCAGTCTTAGAGTGGCAATACAAAGTCACTGAATGTGGTTGGTTTTGGTCTGTACTAAGGATGGATTTTATTAGGTCATTTAACCACAAAATTCATGAGGGACTTTATGTGACCTTAATCGAAAACTCCATTCCACTTTCTCTCTCATCCATCTATGCTTTCCATGACTCACCTCACTGCTAGTGTCCATGTCCTTATTCGATGTCTTGATTTGACATGTTTGAATTCTTAAGTAGATTCTTCTGGGTTTTCATCCTTAACTTTCATAATCATTAATCACCTATGGGACTCACAAACTCCTTAGGTTGAGGTTATGCAAAGGCAAAATGACTTGTTCTTGCTATGGGGAGGACCCACTTGCATATCTCTTGGTTGGGTTAGTTACATATCTCATCCTCAAACATTTCCATAATCCAAACCTTCATGCACTTCATCTGATGTATCCAACTGTGCCCTCCTTAAGGCAATTTCTTTAATGAACATATTCTCCACCCAATGTTTCAATTTTTGATCTTTCAACAGTCCTCTTTGATGATTCCATCAAACTGTTGGCTTTTCTAGGACTCCATGGATCCCATTTTCATCAAAAAAAAACTCTATGTATTTTTTAAGAAATTCAAGTTGAAATTTTTTTTATACCCTTCGTAAATAGGTACCCATTAATGGACCCCTACATAAATGAGACCTCGTTGATGTAATGCAAAAATAATATATATATATATATATGCATACATACTTCAAATTTTTTACATTGTCTTTGAAACACCAGAGGAGTTTTATAGTTTTTAGAGCCCAAAACCTTCCAAAAGTCATATCTTACTAACCATTTGTCAAAAGCACTTTCGTTTCAACCTTGTAGCTACTGCAGGTAAGCTCTTAGTCATTGGGGCCACAAACTTGAAGTTTTTGACAAAAAATTTTTCTAAATATTTCTAACTCCCACAAAGGTTTAACAAAGAAACCAACATAAAAAACATCAAATTACAAAAGTTAAACCCTTCCAACTAGCTTTGATAACACTTTGAACCTAAAATTAATAAAATAACCAATCTACCATGGTCCAACCTTAGCCTAAGTGTAACTAACTAATGAGAGAAGATATCAAAACATTATAGGTTGCACATTATATATACTAATTCTTGGATGTGTTATGACCATAGATGGCACCAAAGGGAAAGCACACATAGAAAGGAGGACCATCACAACCATGGGAAAAACAACCACGAATGAGAAGGGGCCAAGAATAGGCCCAAGAACAACAAGTAGCAACCCATGCTATAGGACCTCTTACGGAGGAGCCCAAAGTGGAATTTTTTTGTCAGATTCCAAAACAAGAAACATCGACAAAGCGATCCCACCAAGATGAGGCACCAAATCCACAAGCAAACCTTTAGGTGACCTTGATAGAATCCTATCTTAAGTAGATCAAATAAAAGGAGGCTTAGAAAACAATGCTATAAGATTTGAATTTTGGCTCTTTCTTGGGGCAAGCACCTCAAGAAGTACAAGATCAAGTGAAGAGCTCTCCCATGTGGCCCATCATCACTTTCAGCGAGGAGTGGTATATGGGAGATATGTTCTTATTCTAGAATAATAGGCAAGTTGGTTAAATAGTAGAGATCAAGGGCATTTAGTGTTCTACTCAGTGCAATCCTCTTCAAAGGCACTTGGGTTATTGAAAATCGAGGCAAATCTCACTGAGATTCCAATACAAGAAAACCCCATCATCAAGAAAGAATGGATATAGCTATGTTATGGCATCAACCATAAGGAGTTCAATGTGCTCACACCAATGGAGATAATCTACTACAAGATTGTGGCCTTTCACCTTAATCCAACAATGAGGTTAAGCAAGATCACTACCTTCTCTGCATGTATATATATTGCCCTAAGCAACAAATTCCCTATAAACCTTCTAAAGCTAATCTATCTTTGATGAGCGACAAGGTACCCCTATGCCCAACCATATGAATACAAGCATTTCATGCACAATCTGGTCAAATTCCAAGGACTAAGTGCCTATGTGCCTTTGTGCAAAAAGGATAGGTTGGTTGATCGTTGTCTTCCCAAACTTACTTGTATGTCATGATTGTATGGTTAAGTAAGCTTGAGGCATATGATTTTTATAGCTTTTATGTTTTTATGTCCTACTGCTAATAAGGGAGGAGAGAGAGAGATAACTAAGTGACTAATTTAACTTAACTACTAATTAACTAGGCTTTAACTAATTTTAACACCAATAGTCGTTCTCACTTTCCGTACACATCCTGAACTAATGCAACACTATTGGGGTTACCAAACGCTAATCGTTACTGGGTTACCAAGTGTTACACGAATGCTCAAAGTGATCATACTGTGTGTGCTAATAACAAAAATGTAAAGTGCATAAAATAAAATAAAATAAATGCAGAAGAAAATAAAATAAAGGAAATGAGTAAGAAAACAAATCTCAAGTGTTGCAAGGATGAATCCAAGAGCTTGTCTTTATTACCATACACAAGGTGTGCTCAGGTACACAATGCTTGAATAAAGATCCATCCACACTTAGACCTCTTGCTACGGGCACTTAGAAAATACTCTAACTACAAAAGCTTCGCTACTTGACTCCTAAAAGACTTCTCTTGAAAGACTTCCTTTCTAGACTTCCTCCCTAAATTATGTGCCTTGGCACTATATTTATAGGCTTGGGAGCAACTACTCTAATAATTAGAAAAATTGCCACTCTAATTTTAGAGAAACTACCACCCTAATTTTAGAGAAATTGCGACTCTAATTTTAGAGAAGCTACCACTCTAATTTTACAGAAATATTGCCACTCTAATTTTAGAGAAAAAATTCCACTCTAATAATTAGAATAAACCGCTAGAGTAACTGCTCACATCATAGCCCCACAACTGAATGAAAACTCATCCTTGAGTTCCTTACAAAATATTGGGAAGGTATGGGATTATTGACTAATTGAAAATTGACAGTGGAATGGGATGATAGACTCAATGTGCTCAGTGAATAGATCAATAAGCATATTACAACATTAGTGTTCATGACCATTGTGGTAAACACTCATACATAAATGACATCCAAGTCTTTATTTGGCAGCTTGTAGAGAAAGAGAGAGAAATAAAATGAAGTGTATTGATTCCAATGCTAAGATTTCACCTTCCATTGTTTATCCATAGCTATGCCACCAGACTTGTTCCTTTCATAAATGCTCTAATTATGATCCATTCTGAGTGCTTCCTCCAAGCCCAGTCTATTGTTTGTATGACCCTCATCTACACACATAACACGATCACAAATGAGCAAGGATAGATAAACCATAATGCAGTTGATACCTTGCCTCGATATGAAGCGCATTGGCTGAGTTGTGGTTATGGCAGAAATTGGTTTGTAGATTTATCACAGGTGACTACCCAAGGTGTAGGGGTTAGACAAATAGTAAAATGGAGAAAATTGAAAAATTTGTGCCAAGGCCCCCTTGACTAAGAGTGAACCTCTGGTAGCTATAAGATGGAATAATATGAGGGACAAGAAAGATGGTAAAAAATATCAATAGTAATGCTAATAAAATGGATTTCATGGATGGGGATGAAATAAGAAATGATTGATTGTAGAAAATGTTTAAGGGAAAGAAGTTAACAATTGCACCAAAAAGAAATTCTAGTGGGTCCTCCCCAAAGTAGGCTCATACCTTTTATGCCCTAACAAACCCACAAACCAAAGAGTCTATAGGCTCTAGGAATTTCATTTGGAAGTAAGAGTTAAAAACTTACCCACAAGAATTCACCAAAGAAAAATAATGTATCAACCCAGAATAGACTAATGATAAAATCGACAATGAGGTGGAAAATGGGAAGAAAGATGGAGAGGAGAGAATGGAATGGAATGCCAAGAACAAGGTTGTGTAAAGCCCCCTTGTGTATTTTTATGGTTAATGTGACTGAGTAGAACTCATCCCAAATCTAGACTCAAAAAAACCACATCTAGTGACCTCGCATCAACACACTTGACCAATCCATCCACTTGAAGCAACAAGAATGCTTCCACAAAGAGTCACCACCATTTCGAGGAGAGCGAGATAGAGAAGTAGGAAGTGAGAAAGGTCCTTAGTTAGAGGGAACCTTTAGGCATGGGTAACATGTCTTTCTAGTTCCATAACCAGTGCTTCTAGCCCATATTTCTTTATTATGTCTAAGGGGTGTGCTTTGAATTCTCACTCTTTTTTACCATGCAAAGACTTATTTTTATTCACTTAGCTTCTTGATTTTTGAACAATGTCAGAATGGTAGAAAACCCAAGAAAAAGCATCCAAAAGAATGGTCAGCACAAATGCATCAAATCCCCTTAAAGATGTACCCTTTTCATCCTTTGAGTCTTTCCTTGGTTTGAAAAATACCCAGCCACCAATTCATTAAAAATTTACTTATAAAAAGGGGACTGTACAGTTCCAAACCAAAGGAGACCATAGAGTTGTATGGATGAGTGGATGGCGTGGACTCATTGCCTATTTTACCAAAAGAACCATACCTTAATATCAACATCATAATTCAAAGGTAAAAATCAAACATTAGCAATCAATATGATATAATTCAATCCATCATCATGAGCACTTACTGGATGAAGAATACAAGTAAATCAAGAAAACACAGAAATAGTAAAAACATGAATGATGGTGTAAAACAAAAATAAGAAAAGTTGAAAGAATGTGTAAAAAAAAATTCAAAAAGAATCGAGGGCCTAGAATGGTTAGCATAGGTGCCCATATCCCCCACGACTAAGTTTGAAGGAGGAGATCTAAAATAGTGAGCAAGGTTGTTCATCGATAGAGGTAGCATGTGTACTAGTTGTCCTAAGCTCATGGAAAGGCTTGGTTTGTTGCGCGTTGACCAATAGTTTCTTGTCTAGGCTCTCAAGTTTGTATATTGTCATGGCCCCTGAAGGAAAAGTTTCATAAATAATATAAGGTCCTTCCCACAGTGTTTGAAATTTAGTACGTTGTGGCACATGTGTGGGATTCTAGTAGAGAATCTTATCTCCTGGTTGATATTTAACTTTCCTAATCCTTAGGTCATGACATTTATTGAATGCCTTGTGCAACTCATTAGATGATACTAATGGTTTAGAAACCTTTGAAAAGTTCTCAATAAATCTCCTGTAGTAGCCAGTATGTCCAAGGAATGATTGAATATCTTTGATAGTTTCCAGTTAATAGGTAATTCCTTTGATAATTTTGATTTTCTCAAGGTCTACCTCTATCCCTGTGTGTGAGATTTTGTGCCCTAGTACTATGCGTTCTTGGACCATCAAATGAATTTTCTGCCAGTTGAGCCTCAAATTGGTTTCTACACATCTTTTTAACACTTGCTCCAACCAGTCCAAGGCTTGATCGAAGTTTGATCCATAACTGGAGAATTCGTTCATAAAGACCTCCACACCATTTCCTATTTGCTGTTGGAAGATGCTTAGAACTAGTCGTTGAAATGTTGTAGGGGCATTGCACAAGCTAAACGACATCTATTTGTATGTAAATGTTCCCCAAGGACTGGTGAATGTAGTCTTGGCTTGGTCTTTTGGGGCTATTTTATTTGATTATATCCACTATATCCATCCAGAAAACTATAGTAGCGATGCCTTCCAATGGTGTCTAAGACTTGGTCAACAAATGGCAACGGAAAGTGATCTTTGAATGTTGCCATATTCAGTAGCTTGAAATCTATGCACACCCTTCATTTTCCTCCATTTTTAGGCACAATAACTAAGGGGCTAACCCATTCACTATTAGCAATGGCGTATATGAACCCAGCCTTGAGAAGCTGTTCGATTTCTTCCTTGACTACTTACTTCAACTTTGGGTTCAAACGCCTCTGCGGTTGTCTTCGAGGCTTCATAGAGGGGTCAGTGTAAATCCTATGTTGGCATATCCTAGGATCTATTCTAGTTAATTCAGGATATGATTAAGTGAAGGCTTTTAACCATTTATTAATTACCTTCAGTAGTTCTTCTTTATGTTAAGGAGCAAGCTTAGCGTTGATAATTACCAGCTTTCTGTTTTTAAAAAACGTGTATTCCATACCAGTGGGCAATGGTTTCAGCTCGAGGGGCTCCTGCTTAAATTTCTTGGGGATTTCCAACTTCCCCGAGTTAACATTTTTAAGATTAAGACTTGGAAGTTGGTAGTGGACTTACTCTAATGCATCTATGCTATCGATGTAAGCATAATTCAAACCCTCAGTTAGTTCCATGCATATGAGTGAACTGCTTTCTTAACCAACTATCAGCCACTGGGTGCCTTCATATTGTGTGACTGCTACATACAGGCATCTTTGTATGTTGATCACTTGTGCACATTGATTACATACAGGAAATGTTAAAATTTCCACAAACCATGACCTTTGCACACAATTACACCCTGTGTCATTGTATGCGATGCACAAAAATTTCTTCTTCTCAATCTTTTTGAATATATTTTCTTTTGATATTTCTAGGGAAAGATCATGGATTCCTAGGCATGCATCAATGGTGCTTAGCTACACTCTTTCCATTATGATTGGGAAGTCCCCCTTACCATTATTTACCTAAATCACTAGGAAGTCAGTTTGATACAACAACCTACAAACAATGGTAACAATGTCTTCCACTAGTCCCAATGGGATAGTGATGGATTGGTTGGCCAACTCTAGATGGATGTTGCTCTTTTTTAATGGAGGTAGGTTCCAAGCCTTGTACATTTCTTGAGAAATCAAGTTGACATCGGAACCTGAATCCAAAAGAGCCTTGCACGACGCATTTCCAGTGATTTGTAAGTATATCAAAGGACTCCTAGGATCAAAGAATTTCTTGAGAAGATGGTGATATTTGATCAAATTGGTGATGTTATGTGTTAACATGACTGCATGCGTTGAGTGCAATGGTTGAGTTGAAGGAGGCTCTAAAGTTTTGACTGATACTGAGGCGTCTAAGGAATCAACCACTTGTGATTGCAAGGGCTTGGTTGGTCTATTGGTTCTAAAGAAAGGTCTTTTCTTCATGTGGTTGTTGGAACCAATAGTCGGTTGAGAGTTAATAGCCCTTGTGGCATTACGCTTCTACGGCTTGGTAGGGATTTCACCTTGCATAGCTAGAGTAGGTGGTAGTGGAGTTATTGGTGGAAGAGATGCAATTGGATGAGAATGATGATATGCTTAAGGAATATCACCCCTAGAAGAGAGAGTCCCATAATACTCGCGAGCTTGGTAGTGAGGTTGAGGAGTGATGTGACCAGTAGAGTCACATGGGGAGATTGGCTACTACATGTAATATCCATACAAGTCAAGTTGTTGATAAGGATACTATTGCCTTGGTGGTGGCATTCCCCATGATTGTGGGTGTTGGCACCATTGATATTGCTCAATCGATTGTGGTGGAGTTCCACTTGGATAATATGCTAAGGGTTGGTGGAATTGTCTTGGGTTACCTTGGAAATGAGGTAACCTTCGAGATGTTTTCCTTTTATTTAATTGTGGGTTGAGTGCATACATCCCAGACTCCTGTAGATGTGAGATTACAGGGCAACATCCCTTAGGATGGTCATATTGACATATCTCACATCTACTATCATGGTCTATTTCCAAATCCACAACCTCTTCAATGATGGCAACTTTGTCCTTACCCTTGCTATGTGCATGTTCAACCTCTTTCTTTTTTCTTTTCTCACTACCTTGCTCTCTAGACTCCTCTACTATTTTAAGAATAAACTAAAATCTATTGTCTAGGGAATCCCACATTTGGTCTACCTTTGCCGATACTTCTGATGTCAACTTTTGGATAGGAAAAGTTTTCCTATTCACCATCTCTTTGAGTGGTGACTCTTCTTCATCCTCACAAAATCTTACTCCCCTCTTTCAAAGGGAAGGATCTCGGTTATACTCTTCTGCACTTTCTCTCTTCTGTAGCTCATCTTCTTCCTTAGAAACTTGCTCCAATAGTCTTTATATTTTATGGAACCTAAGCTTGGATAGTTTTCCTTGGGCATAAGTCCCAAGGATTCTTCTCATTCATGCCTAAGCCCATCCATGAGATGGCGCAATTGATCCCTTTGTGAATAACCATGGCCAAGATAATGATGTAACAATGCATAGTATCGGCCCATGGTAGCATCCAAAAGTTCATGTCCTCCTTGTTTCTAGTCTTGGATTTGCTTTCTTAGGTTGGACACTCGAGAGTACGTTTGGTACTTATCATTGAATAATTCTAACATAGTATTCCATCTACGAATAGATTCTAGTTCTAAGGACCGATACCAGCTTTTGGCTTCTTTAACTAGTGTCTGCAGGAACAACTTAAGTTTTTTTCATTCGTTCTCTATGTTTTGTAAGGCACACGCATCATGGAATTCTTGTAAATGATTCTGAGGATCAGCATTGTATCCCCCTTTAAATCATGGGATATTGTTCATATCTAATCTCTTGATCCTACTATCTTTCTGGTGCCTTGTTGGAATTCTAATAGCCTTAGTTATGTCTAATATACTTCAAGTAGCGAGTAGGGGTTCATCATGATCATCTCGTCCATGGCATCTATGATGCCTACATTGTTTCCTACTCTCCCTTCTTCTATGTCGTGACTCTCTAGAGTGCCCTTGTTCCCTTTCTTGGTTGTTTCATCTATGACTTCCACTTTGCTTACCTTTATCCCCATGATCTTTTTCTTTATGACTACGTCTAGATATTGAAGGAGAAGGTGAAGGAGATGATGAAGGTGAAGAAGATGAAGAGCCATCACCATGACAGTGTTTACTACCTTCTCTTCTGTGGTCTTGGCCCCGATCATAATTGTAATTAGAATGTCCATCTTTATCATGAGTTCGTGTTCCTTTTTGGACCCTTTGGTCTGTGGGTATCAGAACCTAGGTTATGAATAGTGAAATGAAGGTTCTGTTACACAACCCCTTGGCCAAATTCAAGGGGAGGAACATTTTTGTGTGGGCGACTACCTAAGGCAGGTTCACCACCCTCATTTTCACCTAAGACATGTGGGGCATTCTTGGATCATTTACCCTTCAAAGACTTATGATGTCTCTCCTATTGCAAGTTCCTTTAATGTTGTGCCTTTGTGGGAAGGTATTCTCTCAAGTCATGGTCTTGCATAATGTATTTTGCATGTAAGTGTGGCATGCCAATTTGTGTGAGAGCATGAAGAAGCATGCTTGAGACTGAACGATTAGGAGGTAACACTATGTTATATTCTAAGTCTTGCCAACATAGTTGTTCATCTTGATGGAGGATAAAGGTGAAGTTCAGTATATACTCATCAGGATGAATATATACCACTCAAATTTTTTGAGGGACTGGTGGATCAACATCATGTGTATTACTCCACCAACTGTTTCCTATTTTAGACCTAGGCGGTGAGGTGCTTTCATACAAAGAAGGAGACATATTTGTTTGTTCAGTGTGCAATGTACTCTTGTTTATTATTTCCTCAATCAACCCTAAGGATTTGTTCCAATGAAGTGAATGATTTCCTATGTTCTAGTTAGCACACAAACAACTAAGTCCCTGGCAATGGCACCAATGATGAGTAGTGAGGTACCCCTACGCCCAACCATACGAATGCAAGTGTTTCATGCATGATCCAGTTGAATTCCAAGGACTAAGTGCCTATGCGCCTTGGTGGAACAAGGACAGGTTGGTTGATCGTTGTCTTTCCAAACTTACTTGTAGGTCATGATTGTATGGTTAAGTAAGCTTGAGGCATATGATTTTTATAGCTTTTATGTTTTTATGTCTTGCTGCTAATAAGGGAAGAGAGAGAGAGATAACTAAGTGACTAATTTAACTTAACTATTGATTAACTAGGCTTTAACTAATCCTAATACCAATATCCATTCTCACTTGCCGTACACATCTTGAACCAGTGCAACACTACTAGGATTACCAAACGCTAATCATTACTGGGTTACCAAGTGTTACACGCATGCTCAAAGTGATTGTACTATGTGTGCTAATAACAAAAATGTAAAGTGCATAAAATAAAATAAAATAAATGCAGAAGAAAATAAAATAAAGGAAATGAGTAAGAAAACAAATCTCAAGTGCTATAAGGATGAATCTAAGAGCTCATCTTTATTGCCATACACAAGGTGTGCTCAGGTATACAATGCTCACATAAAGATCCGTCCACACTTAGACCTCCTACTGTGGGCACTTGGAAAATACTCTAACTATAAAAGTTTCGCTACTTGACTCCTAAAAGACTTCTAAAAAACTTCCTTCACAAACTTCCTCCTTAGACTTCCTCTTTGAATTGTGTGCCTTGGCACTGTATTTATAAGCTTGGGAGCAACTACTCTAATAATTAGAAAAACTACCACTCTAATTTTAGAGAAAAAGTGCCACTCTAATAATTAGAATAATCCGCTAGAGTAACCGCTCTCATCAATCTTGAGATAGAAAAATGCTTCAAGGAGAATGAATGTGGAAGAAAGGAAGTCCCCTTTCCATGTTGTAACGACAGAAAACGTCGGCAGCTGGAAATACCGAACGAGGTTCCGTGTACACAGTTTTAACCACGGATCCGCGCGAGGGCTATGCTGGAAAAAGCGAATCCGCGGTGCCCTGAATGGTCTTGTCGATCAGACAGGAACTTACGGGTCAGTAAAACGATGAAGATTACGGATCTTTGCATTGTTTCGATTTGATTCGAGGGATCGTGAAATGGGAGGAAAACGACGTGGATGGATCGCTACGATGATAACGTCAAACACGCCGAAGAGATGCTAA